>JANUYF010000001.1:278952350-279072350 GCA_026167975.1 Phrynosoma blainvillii
CCATACAGTAGAGAAGGCGGCATTCGCCAGGAAAGCGCTCCCCATTTGCATAACCAATCCCCACCGCCCAAAGGTGGAGTCTAAGAGCTTAATTTCCATGTTAATCTTTCCCAAAGTCCACCCTTCCAAGGCTGGTTGATACCCCACCAAACGCCCAGCTGCTCACTCAACTTTCCTCCTGTCCAGGTTGATCAACTTCTCCCTCGAATCTGCGCCTTGGAATGTGTGCACGCAAACATACAGAGACACGTGTTCGGGCATACATGTGTGTGTGTGTGTGTGTGTGTGTGTATGTGTGTGTGTGTGTGTGTGTGTGTGTGTATGCATGCCTGTGGACCTTCCACCTCTTCTGTGAAAGAAGGCTGCGGTGTACCTAAAAAAGACACACATTTTGGGGAAGGATTCCTAAAGTCCACAGCCGGATTTACTCCGGAGTAAACAAGTCTTGCCTCCCCTTCCTTCCAGAGGTCTAGCTTTTGGTCTACAGAGGTAAAAGCGGCGTGTGTTTTCTCATATGCCATACCCACGCCCTCCTGATGGATGGATCAGTAGCTTTTTGATACTGCTCTGCACTCATATTCCCCTGGGATTTCTCCCCTGCTTTAGACATCTTTCCTCTGCTTCCTTTCTGGTCCTTCCTCTCCATCTTCTTACATATATATATATATATATATATATATATATAATTTCTATAGATAGATAGATAGATAGAGAATTATAGAGTCCCCATCTCCTTGTATCTTTACATGCATATCAAAGGGGGGATGTCAAACTCTCTCTTACACACACACACCACTCTAGATAAAATTTCTCATCATCATCTTTATTAGTAGTAATAGTATTAGTAAGAATGTTAGTATGATCAGTATCACTGTTGTCATTATTGTTGATTATTATTATTATTATTATTATTATTATTTAGATCCACTTGGAAGTAGTGAACTCCATCTGCTTTAATTTCCTCTCCGCGGATCGCAGCGGGATTTATTCCCACCTAAAGGTGCTTGGCACCGAAAACCTCCCAAATTAGAGCAGTGTGTGTGTGTTTGCGTCCAGAAATGAAACCCCACCCGAGTTAGGAGTTCAATGAACATTTGCTCTCTTTGGTGCTCCTTCCTTCCTTCCTTCCTTCCTTCCTTGCTTTCTCTGGCTGTGATTCCCAATGAAAGGCTTTCCTCTCTTCATCTGGGAAGGGGCAGGAAACCTAGAGACTCAGGTACTGGGGGCGGGGGAGGGGGCAAGTTGGCCAGTCCTGGGAGGCAACTGGGCCAAACTGGGGGCTTTGGGGAGGCAGGGCTGCTCCAAGGGGCTGCTAGGAACTTTCTCTCTTCCTTGGGAGTTTCTCCCAGTTCTGTGAATGGTGCTCACCGTTTTCCGCCTGGCATCCAGTAGGATTTAGTGAAGAGGATAATGATGCCAAAGACCTCATGGTTAGGAAGGAGGGAGGGAAGGAGGGAGGGAAGGAGGGAGGCAGGCCAGGGAAAGAGGGAGGGAGGGAGGTGGAATTTCATTTCTTCCACTAAAGCGTTTGCGGAGACTTCAAGGTATAATCTATCCCAGATCCTTCCTTTCCCAGAGAGAAACTTGGCGATCACGTTTCCACATGATGCTCACGTTTGGTGCTCTTCAATTATCCCTCCCCACAAAGATAGGTGGCGTGTGTTTCAGGGTCCTCTCTCCTCTCTCTCCTACAGAAAAGAAAAAGAAAAAAATGTCATTAGAAGAGGCGTAACACGTCAGTCCGTCCCCAGGTTTGTGTTTCCTGGAGTGGCAGAAAGAGATCAGTCCTAACCTGCCCAGCAGGAATAACGGTCCCTTCCGACCAACTCTTGGCGAGGCTTGTGCTGCTGACCAATTCCTTCCTCCCCCTCCAACAAGCTTCACATCTCCCTGAAACAACAACACCCCCCTTTTTTTTGGGTGGTTTTTTTTTCCTGTTTTGTTTTGTTTTGTTTTGTTTTGTTTCTTCTTCCACTCCGCGGCTTTTTCATGCTTCTCCTTCTCTCCATTGCTGGCCAAAACTACAAACAAGACTTCGCAGGTATGTTCTTGGATATATTTCCCCTTCTTTTTCCTATTTTGCTTATGATCGTTCCGCCTCTCCCCCCCCCTCCCCAACCTTCTTCATTCTCTCTTTCTCTCTCTCTCTCTCTCTCTTTCTGTTTCTCTCTCCCTCCCTCTTTTTAAACAATTGCTGGCTCGGGTCTATTCTCGTCTGTAGCTGGGAAGGAAGTGGTGTGATGATGTGTAGGGAGAGAACTCCTGCTTTTTTTTTTTTTACCCCCTTCTTTTCCCCCCAACTGAAATCTCCATTTACTTTGGGGGTCACTTTCCAGAAGCAGTTGTTGCTGCTTCTTCCAAAAATGTCCTTTACCTGGGAGTTTTCCTTCCAGACCTTTTACCTGGCTAACCAGGTAAGAAAAGATAATTTTATTTTTTCCCCCACTCTTCCACTCCTCTCAGGAATATATATATATATATATATATATATATATATATATATATATAATCTATTTTACAATTCCCACCAGGAGAGGAAAAAAGTTCTCCTTTCCATTTCTTCCGCTCTGGTTTCGAACCAGCATTCGCGCTGGCTTCTCTTCGGATTCACATTTACACATCTTAAAGTTTGCACTTACCTGTTAATGATTTTCAAGCTGTGAACAAGAAACAACCCAAAGTGACCAGGTTTTGAGCTGGAGCCTTGCTTTTGAAAAGGATTGCCAGCACCCAAACAAACAGTATGCTAATTATTATTATTATTATTATTATTATTATTATTATTATTATTATTATTATTATTTCCTCCTCCTCCTCCTCCAAAGCAGAAAGTTTGCTGCTCCTTCTGTGTGTACCTAGGCAGTTTCATTTCTTGCTTTTTTATTTTTCTGAGGCTGGGTGAGGTGAACCCTTCAGCTTCTGGGATTCTCAGTCAGAAGTGAAAGTAGGGACTGGAACTTGTTTCCAACTCGCTTGCAGAAAGATAAAGCGAGCAAAATAAGACATTTCCCGGAGGAGGAAGAAAACTTTTTGGAGATTCCAGATTTCTCAATGGCTGGCAACCTTTAAGGGAAGGGGAGAAACAGACCCACAGACACAGACACACACACTGAATATCCAAGAAGAAGACAGGGAGTGGGAACCATCAACGGAGGATCCTGTAGGTTCTGACAAGATTTCGCCATGTAGTCAGTCCAGGGATCTTCCAAAAGAGCTGGAGAACGATTTGGTCTCTTCCGCCAAGATTGTGGGGTGCGGGTGTGTGTGTGTGTGTGTGTGTATGTCTGCGCGAGTGTTTTAAGGAAGCAGATAATTGCAAAGCCCATAGAGATAAAAGTCTGTAGGAAACATGAACTGGGAAGACTGGAGTCTCTCCTCCGCACACACTTTAGGCTCCAGGTGAGTCCAGAGACAGGGGGCACATTACAGCCCCATTTGCCCACCAGGGCCATTTTAGCTAAGCTCCCAAGAAAACTCTTGCCGAGGTGGAAGAGATTCACTTCTTTATTTATTTATTTATTTATTTATTAAAAAAAAAAAAAAAAGCAGCAACAAAATCGCATGTAAAGTTCATAGGGAAACAACTCGAAAAAGGAAGAGAATGCTCTCCTTCCTTCCACCAAACACAAACTTTCTCGGGATCGGCAAAAGGAAAATTTGGGGCAGCCCTTGTTTGTTTGTTTGTTTGTTTCTTTTTTTTCTCGCCAGGAAGTTGACACGGGTTTCATCAGGGATTGACTCTCGTGTAAAGGCGCAGGGGGAATATCTATCTATATCTATACCTATATTAGAAAAAGAAAAGAAAAAAAGCTGTGCCTACAGGATCCCTTGCTGGACGGTCCAGAACCTCAGGAGGGGAGCTATATTAATATAAAAGAAGGAGGCAGACAAAAGAGGGGCTGGTTGGTCGGTCAGGGAAGCAGTGGGTTCAGGAGATCAAGGGTTAATGGTCCCTCTTTCCCCCTTTGCATCTGTTATCTCTTTTATAGGCGCGTCGTCCTCCCCCCATCCGACCCACCCGCCCACTCCCCTCCCCACCCACCCCACCCCACAAGCATCTCCCCCCCCCCAATCGGGGCTTCTTGCTAAAGACATTGGAAGTACAACCTTCCAACCCTGGAGATGGGAAGGGGGGGGGGGAAGAGAGAGAGAAAGAGAGAGAGATTCCTAGTCCCATGTCTCCCTCTCCTCCTCCCCCCCCCCCCCCATAATTTTGACAGTCCAGACCTCCAAGCCGGCTCAGCCCGCAGTGCGCCCGTTTGCAAGCCCTGGCCAGAAAATTAAAATAAAATACAAATAGATGAGATCAGCTAGGCAGAAAAAGTCTCTCGACAGCAATTCAAAACCTCTCTCTCTCTCTGTTTCTCTCTTTCTCTTTTAACTCTCACCCCCCCCCCCCCGCCGCCTTCTTCCCCTCCAATTTTCTCTCTAAAATGACACGGGGGGGGGGGGGAGAAAGGGAAGGAGGAGGAGATGGAGATGAAGAAGAAGAAGGAGACTGGGATTGCTAATGCCAGAGTGACTTTAAAAGGGGGGAGGTTTGAGAAAATCAAGCAGATTCCCCCCCCCCCCCTTCTTCGGTTCTTATGTTGCTCTTATCAGTTGGTGGCCACGCACTTTCCCAAAAAGGAGGAAGGGAGGGAGGGAGAGAATGAGAGAGAGAGAGAGAGAGAGAGATTGAAGGTGTCATTGCTTATGCAAAGGGGATCCTGGGTTACCGAGGTTCCCAGGACTTTCCTTAGAAAACAAACCCGCCCAGCCGCTAGAGTCAAATGGACCTGGATGGGTTGGCGGGGGGGGGGGGGGAAGGGGGGGTTGATGTATTATTGTTTTAAAAAATAAAACAAGGAGCCCACCGACAAGGAACACAACCCCCTCCCCCGACACACACACACACATGCTCCATAAACCAAAGCGCAAAATGAAAAACGGGGCGCAATCCCTTCCTTGGGCGGTGAGTCACTTGCAAGAAGATGTCATGTGTGTGTTTGTGTGTGTGTGTGTGTTTGTCTCTGTGTGTGTGTGTTTGTGTGTGGCGGGAGAGCCAGGCGTTCTCCTCTTCCTGATCATCGGAAGAAGAAGAAGAAGAAAAGTGTGTGTGTGGGGGGGGGGGGAGAGACTGGGTTGGGGGTCCAAAAGAAGAGCTGGGCAAGGAGGTGACCAAGTGTCCCCTGGCTTGAAAGGGAGGCCAGAGTCTTGGGGGGGGGGGGGGGTCGGGGGTGTCCTTCGGTGGGGCAGCGGAGGGGGTGGGGGAGGCCGAGAGAGGTGGTCCCCCTGCCTCCTCTTCCTCCTCCTGGGTCTGGGTCTGGGTGTGGGTCTCCCTCCTGCTCTCCTTCTCCCTTTGGCGCCGTGCGTTTGAATGGATCTCGCCATGCCCACCGGGTCCCTCTCTTTGGTCGCTCCATAGAGTCTGCGTGGAGCTGCTGCTGCTGCTGCTGCTGCTGCTGCTGAATCCGGGAGCCGAGCCCATGCGAGCTGCCATCTGATCCCCTCTTATCAATGAAGCAGCAGATCATGGCGGATGGCCCCAGGTGTAAGAGGCGAAAACAAGCCAACCCCAGAAGGAAAAACGGTAAGCGCACCCAACGGCGGGATTTCTCTCTTTTTGGAAGAGAGGGGAGGAGGGGGGGCACAGAAGCTGGCAGGAAAAGCCCACTTCAAACTTTTCTCTCTCTTCTCTTTCTGCTCTCTCTCTCTCTCTCTCTCTCTTTTTTTCTTTGCTTTTATTTTGTACTTTGGGTCCCGGCGACTTTGCGCGAAGAGGGAAAGAGAGATGAGCAGAAACAAAAACAAAAAAAAAAGGAAGGGAGGAAGAAGAGGAAAAAGGAAGGGAGGCCGGGGAGAGGGTCCTGTTTGGGGATTTTTTTGGGGGGGGGAGGGGGGTGTTGGGGAGAGAAGGAGGCGGCTGGGAAGGGATTTCCAAGCTGGCCCTGGCTGTGGAGGAGAAAAGAGAGAAGGGAAAAGACCCACCGAGAAATAAGGAGGGAGGGGGGGGGGGGAGAAAGAGAGATTTCTTAGATCTGCCTGTTTGTTGTGTATTTCTGGAGCTCAGAGAGAGTTCAAAGGAGTCCAGGAGAAAGTGAGTGTCAGACACCCCCCCCCTCCCCCGTGGGGGGTTCCCAGGGCGTTTGGGTTTTTTTCCTTTCCTTTTGCGCCTTCTTTTCTTTCTCTTCCTTCCTTTCTCTTCCTGACCCCTTTCCCTTCCTCCTTCCTTAGCCTTCCGTCCCGGTTTCCTTTGGAGAAGTCCCATCAGAGTGGGCTTGGGGGGGGAGGGAGGGAAATGGAGGAGGAAACCGATCTCGGGACTTCCTTGGAAGCAGATTCCTTCCAGAAAAGGGGGGCTTTGAGAGAGGAAAGAGGGAAGGAAGGAAAAGACGGGGGGGGGTGAAGGAAAGGGGAAAAAACCTCCGTTCCTCCTTGGTGGAAGGAAGGAAGGAAGGAAGGAAGGAAGGAAGGAAGGAAGGAGGGGGTTGTGGGGAGAAGTGGGGGGAGGCTGAAAGTTTTCTCGCCTCCAGGGCGAATCAGCTAACGGTCCTGGGCTTGCTGGGCGACTCTGCCTGCCAGATCTCCCAAGAAGACCCGTTAGATCCCTCCCTCCCTCCTTCCTCTCCTTCCTTCCTTCCTTCCTTCTTCTCTCTTTCTCTGGCCACATTAAACTCCCTCCCTTGCTCCGCCGCCGTTGTCTCTTTCTTGTTTCCCTTTGATCGCTCCCTTCTCTGGCCACAAACACCTCCCAGCCAAGCCAAGCCAAGCCAACCTTTCTCCCCCACCGCCACCACCATTTTCTCTCTCTTCCCCCCCCCCCCTTCTCACAAGACCCAGGAAAAGCAAGCCAGACAAATGCAGGAGAAAAAGAAAGGAGCGCGGGGGGGGGGGTTAGGGAGGGGGTGTTGTTAGAGAGAGGGGAAAGAAAGAAAAAAGAGAGAGAAAGAAAGAAAGAAAGAAAGAGGGGGGAGGAAAGAGGGAAAGATAGAGGGGAGAGAAAGAGAATGGGGAAGAGGAGAAGGAGGAGTGGGGTGAAGTGGGGGGGGGGGGATGTTGGAGAAGCTCTTTGGAAAAGGTCCGGGGTTTTCAGGTTGTTTCTGCATCGGGCCTTTCCTTCTCTGTCCCCGGACCTTTCCCTTCCTTGTGTTAAAGAGAGAGAAAGAGAGGAGGAACCCCAGCAGGGAAAACGAGGGCTGAGTGTATGCATGGAAAGGCAGTGGCGGGGGGGGGGGGGGGAATATATTCTTTATATTCTTTAATTGCTCCATTATTGAAAAAAGGAAAAAGGAAAACTGGCCAGGCACTGACACACACACAGAGAGAGAGAGAGAGAGAGAGAGAGGAAAACCCCAGCCACTAAGCCTTGCTCTGGGAAAAGCGGCGAGGGAGGGAAAGGGGCCGCAGAGAAGCGGCAGCGTGAGAAATGAGGAGCCAGGCTGCCTCCGCACTGTCGATATAATCCATGTTGACACCGCTTGGACTGCCCTGGCTCAGTGTTATGGAATCCTGGGGACTTGTAGTTTGGTGGGGGCCACCAGAGCTTTGCTCCTCTCTCAAGGGGTCCCCCCCACCAAGCTACAATTGCACCCCTGGCAGTTCAAGCGGGCGTCAACGCGGATTCTTCCTGCAGTGCGGAGGCAGCCTCTCCGTCCTCGGCGTGGGACCGGGCGGCTCCTGATGCGGGACTTTCCGCTTAGGAGTCCCTCGACTTTCTTCCTCGAAGTGCCGACTTCTTTCTCCCTTCTCCAGTCACACTGAAACCCCACCGCCACCTCTCAAACCAAAATCAAAACACACACTACTTTCTTAGCCCCACTTTGAGCGACTTTTCTCTCTCTTTCGGGACACAGAATGAGAGAAAAAGAGAGAGGAGGGAAAGGGGTGAGGAGAGGCCAGAGGTCTCCAAGAGGATTGAGGACGTTCCTCGTGTGAACCTGAACCGATTTCCTTCCAGCTGGAGCTCCTTTGGGGGTGGGGGGGGAGGAAGGAGAGAGGGGGGGTGTAAAGAAACCACACACACACACACACACACACAGAGGCAAGGCTGCTTCCAAAGACGTGTTCTCTTTTGGGGAGCCTTGGCCGGGGAAGTTGTGGAGGTATGGGACCATATGGGGCAGGGATAGAGGACTTTGGAGCAGAAAACTCTGGGTTCAGTAAGTTACACTGGCTGGTGTCTCTTTCTCTTCCCTCACCCCCTTTTTTTTGTGTCGCCTTTTCTCTTTCTTGGTTTTAGAGTTCTTTCCAGAAATGCAAACCCAGTATTTATTTTTACTGTTGTTGTTGTTGTTGTTGTTTTAAAAATCAATTCCAGAGACTCCCTTCCAAGCAGCTCCCTTCTCCTTTCCTCTGGTCCTGTCTGTCAGGAGTTGTGGCCTTGGCAAAAAGAAGCCCCCTGGCTCTCCATCCATCTGTCCCCCTTTCCCTCCACTCCATGGGGCTGGGAAATTTAGGAGACCTTAACATGGCACCTAAGGTTTCCCTTGGATCCCCTCTGTTTTGTTGCAGTTGTTGTAGTAGTTGTTGTTGTGGTTCGGTTATGGATTGGCTAACAACCAATGCCGGTGGTTGGGCTTTTCCTTTTCCTCACTCCCCCCCCCCCCACACTCCTAAAAGCCTCCCTTTCCAATCTTTTTCCAAAAAGGTAAAAGATCAAGTGGGTGGGAAAAGCTTTGTGTCAATTTTGTTTTTCCTCGCAGGCACGTCGTCTTTCATGTTAAACAGTCACCTCACTGCCGTGTGTGTGTGTGTGTGTGTGTGTGTTTTGAAGAACAAATGGGATGATCTTTCCAGCTAGGATTTTCTTCTTCTTGTTGTTCTTCTTCTTCTTCTTCAAGAGTGGACAGTTGCAAAGAAAGATGGTGTACTTTAATCCTCCTTCCTTATCTTTCTTGGATGTGTGTGTGTGTGTGTTGTGTGTGTGTGTGTGTGTGTATGGTAAGACTGTTAGCTTATCTCCTTAAAGCTTGTCCACAGCGGTGTGGTAAATATCTGCCTGTATATCTTCCACTGTCCATGTTTCCGCCTAACAGTTTATTCTACCAGAGAGAAGGAGAGATGGATGACATGAAGGGGGTGATAATGCATGCAATACATACAGGAAACAGGCATTATTGAAGGGCCCCGAATAATATTTAATCTGATCCCTTGATATGCTGAAAATTGGGGGGGGGGGTGAGAGAGAGTTTGCAGGCCCAGAAAGCATTAGGGACCCCCAAAGTCTTGCTGCACAGTTTCAAGCCGCCTCTTCCTTTTCCAGCCTTTGCAAACTTTTCTGCTCAAGTCTCCCCAGCTCTGGAAAGCCTTCTCCCAAGCCATCCACAATTGTGTGGCAATTGAAGGAGGAATTTTTTTTAAAAAAAAAATTCCAATCCCACCCAGCTCTAATATAAATTTAAAACAAAATAAACAGAAATCTACCGTGCTTGGTCATTTTTAACGCGAGAAATGCTTAGGGTTTTTTTTGGAACAGCAGATAGACAAATGGATCTGAACTGTGGTTCTGTCTCATTCCCTCCCTTTTTCATCTCTCTCTGTCCCCAAACCTGTATTTGGCCCCTTTGAGAACTTGTAGGAATTTATCTGGACAGGAGTAGGTAGTGGGGGGGGGGTGTATGTATATATAAATAATCTCATCCCCACCCTCCACCCCCCAATTCTTCTGGATTCCTAGACAAGATGTCACTTTAGGGAGGCTGATAAAATGACAGAACGGTACTAATCCAAAAGCATGGAGAGGAAATTCGGGGGCAAAGCATGAGAATCCAAATGTTTGTGGCTGGGGGGGGGGGGGGGGGGAACGAATAGAAGAGGGGAAACCCAAAAAGGCTGTCCAGAACTGGCAAGAGAAGAAACTCGATCGTGAAACAAGTTTGTGTATTTATCTTCTGCTTAGGTTTGGTGTTTTGTCTTTTTAAAAAAAATAACAATACAAGAGCAAACCAACCATCAGAGCAGACTAAGGACCTCAAGATCCCTCCGAGGAGCATCGCAGGGGGCTTGCAATTGGGGTTTTTTTTTGGGGGGGAACAAAGTGTCAATTTGGAGTGAAGCTGCTGCTCTGAATTTGTCCAGAGTTGTTGGTCTTAAAAGTCCCACGAGGGAGGGAAGGAGGGAGGGGGAAAAGGGGGAAAGGAAGCTGTGTGGATCCAGGAGGAGGAAGGATTTGGGGGCATGGAGGAGAGAAGGAGCCCCTTGCCTGGAAGAAAATCCGTGGGGCTGGCTGGCTCTCTTTCTCTCGCTCTGCTTGGAGGATCTCCCTCGACAGCCCTCTCGGGTTTTCAGGAAAGTTCAGTCAGATGATTCTCCCCAGTCGCCTGACTCCCTTTGACTGGGAGCCCTTTCCCTGGCTGGGATCTCTTATGCCCCCACTGCTGTCTGTCCGTCTCTTGCCTTTGGCTTCTTTCCCCAGGGCACACCTTGCCTCCTCCTCCTTCACCAAGCTGTCCCTGGGAAAGCCTTCTCCACCGTCACGACTGCCACCACCATCATCCACCGCAGGCGGGAAAGTTTCCGCTAGTTTTGCTCTGGGAATAGTGGGGCGGAGGAGGAGGAGGAGGAGGAGGAAGGGGCTGGGGTCCAAGGGGAAGCCAAATCTTGCAGGGACTCCAAGAGGAGGGGGCTACTTTCTGTACCTTCTTTTCTTCGCTTTTAAACAAAAAAGTCATTGGGAGGGTACGAAATTAAAGCGCACCTTCTCCAGATCTGGATAATCTGGGGTGTGTGTGTGTGTGTGTGTGTGTGCGACTCCGGGTTGATTTGTTTGTTTGTGTGTTTTTAAAAAATAATACTCTTTCTCTTCCTCTCCAGTCAAGGTGGTGATGGCGATGATCACTATCTTCACCATCATCCCCTTGCTTCCTTCCTTCTTTGGTCCTTTCCCGAAAGGTCCTCGCCGCGACCATTCCTCCAGATGCTGCTACTTCTCCACCGGAGCCTCAGGAGGCCCGAAGGGAAGGGGCAGGACTCGAACCCAGGACACACGGGCGGCCTCTTAGAAACAGCCGCTCTGAAAAAGCGGGAGGGGAGGCAGCTCTAGAAGCAAAACCTCAACCCCACTCCCCCCCACCAAAAAAAATTAGGTTTATTTTCTGAACAGGCGGAAAGAAGGCTAGAGGCAAGCGGACCTTTCTTTCTGTGGGAAGTCGCAAAAGCTGCTCCTTTGCAAAAGTGGGATCGTTTGGGAAGAGCCTCTTTTCTTCTCCCCCCCCCCCCCTGCTTTCTTCCTAAAAAGCCTGGCTCTTCTGAAAAGGGACCCCGGGTTAAAGCCAGGGAGTCGGGGGGGGGGGGGAGAGGCTCCGGGAATGGCCAGCAGGCTCTTCCTGCCCCCCCCCCCCCCGCCGCCGCCGCCTCTGTCCCAGGTGGGCGCCTTCCTTGCCATCGGGGGCAGCCCCCCAGAGAATACCTTGCCCCCCTCCCCTCCCCCGGCGGGGCTCCCATCTGCCCCCCCCCCCCAACTTTGCCCTTTCTCCCTCCAAGCGATCCAGGGTGCGCTTCTCTCCCTGAAGTTTAGCGAACCGCTATCCAGGGATGAATCCGTGACCTCTCCATCCATCCATCCATTAAAAATAAATAAGAAAGCAACGGAGGAAAGAGAAACCGCAGAGAGGTTGGAAACCCAAGCCAGATGGAGGGGGAAACTGCTTTAGGGTGGAAGAATCAGTTCCCCTCTCTCCTTCTTTCCTTCACTTCCTTCCTTCCTTCCTTCCTTCTTTCGTTGATTTTCCTTCTTTCCTTCTTTCCTTCCTTCCTTCCTTCAGCCTCCTTTGGCCTGGCCAGCACCTGGGCGAAGCTGCTTTTTCTCCCAGCCGTACTTTTAAGGAGCCTTTCTTCCTTACACCCTTCCTTCCTTCCTTCCTTCCTTCCTCCCTCTGCCCCCTCCACCTATATCCCCCAGTGAAAGGGAGTCCTTTGTGTGTGCCCCCCCCCAGCCCAGGGTCTTCCCAAGATAAATCCCCCTCTCCCCCCCCCCCCCCAGGAAGAAAGGGCCTTGCAGGTTGGCCCTGGGCACAGAGCATGCCTTGCCTGCCTGCTGTCTCCCCTTGGCTTGGGAAGGGCTGCCAATGGGGCTGGGTGCCCCCTGCACCATTCATCCATCCCTTCTCACAAGGGAGCGGTTGTCTGCATGGCCAAGGCAGGCACCTGGGGGGTTGCTCTTGACTTGTCCTCTTTCTTCTTCCTCCTCTTCTTCTTTTTTTTTAAAAAAAGGGAGAGGCAGAGAAAGTCTCTGAGGCAGAAAGACGAGTTGGAAACGGGCAGCGCTCAGTGCCACCCAGAAAGCAGATGGGAAGAGGAAAGGGATGGAGACCGGGCCGACATTTATTTCCAAGGGGGCAAAAGCAAGCCGCTGCTCTCAAGGGCAGAGAGAGGGCTGAGGAAAGGACCCTTCTGGCGAGTCAATCTCATTGCTTTTCAGTGGGAAACCTCCCTTCCCAGGATTTTTTTTAAAAAATAATTTTGAACTCCCCAGCTCCTAAACTTCCCTATCCAGGGATGTTACCTAAAGCAAACTTTCCAGGAAAAAAAACAACCTCCCACTGAGTTCTGAAAGACTGCCTCCAAGTTCCCAGCCGCCTTTCCTCTCCATCTTCCCCAAAGCGGGGTGTGTGTGTGTGTGTGTGTGTTGGTGTGTGTTCCTGTTGCCCGTAGGTACCTATTTAGGACTCACCGTGCAGAATAAGCATGCCTCCAGGTGAGGAAAGAGTTTCTGTCTTGGGAAGCCAGCGAAACTTTAACGGAACGGGACTCCAAAGATTTCACCTTCAACCAATTGGTGTGGTTTATTATTTTAAGTCCCCGAGTTGTACGTTTTAGTGTCTTTCCTCCCAGTTTCTCATCCCTCTTCCCGTTTTAATTTATTTTAATGTGGGGCCAATGGTACTGCAGTCTTATTCCATTATTATTATTATTATTATTATTATTATTATTATTAGCAGCAGCCAGGTGTGTTGGGCTAGATCCGTCTCCCAGGCCAGCGGGTCCCCATCTGTCCTGATGCCTTTCCTTCTCTTCTGGGGCAGATTGGCCTTCTTTCCCTCCGCCCCTCCCTCCGAAAGAGCCCTATCTCTCTGCTCCAGTCATATCAATTAGAGGTCTAATGTAGCCCTATAGAGCCCATATGGAGTCACCAAAGAAAGCGAGGGTTCACGTTACATGCCGAAGAGGAGGGAGGGAGGGGGGGTGGAGGGGGGGTCTGAGAAAAAGCACTTGCTTCCCTCCCACCTGAAAACAAATTTAAAAAGAAGACCAGAATGCTCCCCGCAATTGGGAGTGGAGGGGGAGAAATCAAGGTGATTGATTTCCTCGCTTAAGGTCCTAGCCTTTCTATTTAAGTGTAGGGATTTGAAGGAGGGTATTTTTATTTTTATGTTTATTTTTATTTTTTAAAAAAATAACTTGACAAGGGGGAAAAACAGTGAGTGCTTTAAAACGAAATAAATAACACACCCATGTGGATTTTATTTTATTTGTGCATTATTATTACTACTGTTATTATCACCATCATATTGTTGTTGTTGTTGTTGTTGTTATTTTCGTGTGCCTACCAGGGAAGAGAGAGAGAGAGAGAGATACACATAGTGGCTGCACCGTTAGCTGAACCCCTGACACGGCGGTCTTTTGAATGCCTTAGGTATGATTTCACTTTCGCTCACATCAATGCTGACCTGAATGCCTTTCATATCTGATCCGCTGTGTCTCTCCCAGTAAACATCCCCTGAGGGGAGAACAAAGAAAGGAGCTCTTCTTCTTCTTAATCACAATTCAGTCCATTCACCCGCCGGCAGCCTAGATTTGCATTCTGCAACAGAAAGCCAAGATGAAAAGAGAGAAGAGAGAGAAGAGAGGAGAGGAGAGGAAAGGAAAGGAAATAAGAGAGGAGAGGGGGGAGGAAAGGAGGAAAGGGAGGAGGAAGAGGAGGAAGAGGAGGAAGGAGGAAGAAGAGGAGGAGGAGGAGAAAGAAGGCAGCAGGGTGGAGGCTGAGTCAAATAGCTGAGGTGTTTGCGGCTGTTTGTTGGGCTTCCCCTAGTTACAAGCCTTATATAGCTGCCCCAGCCGTGGCTCTCCTGACAGGCAGATAGTGTTACAAGATGGCATGCGGGTACTATTCATGGGGCTCACACTTGAGGGAGAAAGTGTCAGGGAGGGATCAAATGCCTCCTCGCCCCCAGGGCTGGCCTGGACCAGGCAAGAGGGAATGAGAGAGAGAGAGAGAGAGAGAGAGATGCCTGTTTGGTCTGGATCCCCAGCATCCCCACCCTATACACCTTCCCCACCCCAAGGGAGGCTGAGGGTCAGCTAGTGGGGGTTGTGCTGTTGCTTCATGTTTCTTCCACCCCAGCCTTTGGGCTTTTCAAACTTCTGGCCTGCTCTTCAACCAGAAAGAAGCCTTCTCTAGCATCCTCTGATGGGATGATGGTGGGGAAATCCTCACTGTTTGTTTTGTTGTTGTTCTTTGCGTGCCTTCAAGTCCTTTCCGACTTATGGCGAGCCTATTCTGGGATTTTCTTGGCAAGATTTGTTCAGAGGAAAAGGAGGAAGGAGGAAGAGGAGGAGGAGGGAAGGCAGCAGGGTGGAGGCTGAGTCAAATAGCTGAGGTGTTCAGAGGAGGTTTACCATTGCCTTCCCCTGTGGCTGAGAGAATGTGACTCATCGAGGGTCACCCAGTGAGCTTCCATGGCCTCCACTATCTGTAAACACTGTTTTCAGGATTACAAAACTCTGTTTACAGGACCACAGATCAAAGTCCCGACAGGAAGAGTTCTTACTTCAGAGGACTAACTCCCCCATGGCATTTACAGTGGGTTTGGGATGGGAATGCTGGTGCCATTGTGGATATCGGTTGTCAGGTCTGCACTCTTTCCCTGGCATGGCTTTGAAGTCAATGCCTATCTATGGGTGGATATTTCACATCAGTTTAGAGAGTGACCCAAGAAGGAATTAAGCAGCAAATTGAGATCATGAAGGGCATGTCTGAAGCCAGTGAAAGGAACCATGATTTGATCCCAACCTGCTTACGAGGAAGTAAGTCCCACAGAGTTCAGTGGGATTTTATCCTGCCTGAACAGTGTAATCCTATGCATCCAGGAGCCATTCAGTGGGGCTTCCTTCTGAGCAAAACCATTCCAGATCAGGGTGAGGATTGCAGGGCTTTCCTTTTCAACTTTGCAGGCCTAAGCAAGTCCCACTGAAGTAGCTGGTAAGGAAAAATGTTCAGGATGGGATGCTAACCTTCCTCCCCCGTTTTGTTTTTATTGCATGTGTCGGTTAGAACACATATCTCACACAACATTTTTATTTTACGTCTAACCATCCTCACTGTTTTGGATGGTTTAAATAACCCACATACAAGTCCAAGCCATTTCTGCCAGGTAAGTCAAGAAGGTAGTGGATCCTTTTTGCTCCTTTTTTAAAAAAATAACAACAGATGATTCAGATAAATGGAACTTGCCTTCAACTAAAGCCAGAGATCTAGTTGGGGTGGGTAGGTGTGGAAATGAGGACATTGCCCCAGCAAATAAGAGTTAACCTTCCCCGCTGAAATTTTCCTCCAGCCTCCAAATTTCTAACATGGCAAAGAGTAAGACACTGAAAATCATCCACACCCAGAAGTCTCTTATTTGCTCCTTTTACATTCCCTTGGCAACTATGCTCATTCCTTTTCTTTGGATGCTTACATTCAGTTTCTAAATGCTCAACTGATATTTTAGGTTTCTATAATGCTGGAAATTTGGGAACTGAAGAAAAATGTAACTGGGAGGCAGAATTCTTATATTTTTTTTTGGGGGGGGGCTCTTTTTGCCCTCCCCTATGGCTACACCTCTGTGTAAAATCTACTGACCTGTTAGTTCTGTTACTGAGGATCAAGGTTAACTCAACAGCTACCCTGAAGAAGAGCACCTTCCAGCATTAAAGTCTCTAACAAACGGACGGTGTCCCATTGATTCAGTGAATGGTTTTTACAAAAAGAGGGATGCGAGGCAGTTAGGATCAGACTTGGCTCTCCAGAGGCATTGGGGTAGGAAAAGAAAAGAGTTTTAAAATATTTGTAAAACAGGGAAGAAGTCCAATGATTTCCCACTTGTTTCGGGTGACAAGATCTCAGATGCTGGTAGAAAGGGGTCCAGAAGTGGGATTTATTTGGAAGGGAAGTGAGAAAAGAGTTACTTTGACCCTTCACAAAATCCGATCCTACTATCAGAGAGCAAAACAGACCAGCTTTAGCTTACCTTTCTCCCTAACTACTATGACCTGGCTCTTTTTAATATGATCCCATAGGCTGAGTGGGGGGAGGAGGAGGAGGAGGAGGGCTTTCTTATGTCTCTTCTTTAAAAAGCAGGATGCTTCTCATTGTTGTGAACGAAGTTCTGATTTTTCTGAGGTACTATTTGTGTCCTCCCTCCACACGCACACACTCAGAGAGCGTTTATTTATAACTAGATCCTGCTTACAGAAAAGTATTTAAGCCCTTTCAGGCAGAGCTGTCAAATTTTGCCTGTGTTCTTCTTTGCCTCCATTTGTAGCAAGTTTGGGGAAGGAAGGGGGAGGGAGGCTAGAAGAGAATATGAAATTGCCAAGCTTGGAATAACCAGGCTCCGGTAGAAATCTTATGTGACAACTTTCCCTCTCTACTATTTCTTGGCTAACTACCTGTCAGTTTTTCAGAACCCCGTTGTTTTCTGTTTAGTGTATGTGTGTGTTGTTGTTTTTGAGCTTGTGATAGAGCCCTGCCCCAAATCAGCAGCTAGATTAAAACGTGCTAAAGGAAATTTAAGAGAGGAGGGAATGTTGGAGCAATGTGAAGCCATGCCTCATTTTTCCTGGAGCAGCTTTGACAGATCTCTCTCTCTCTCTCTCTCTCTCTCTCAAAAATAAGCGCACACAACTAGATGTTGAAGAGAAGCATGTGACTCAGATTCCTGATTTTCTCCCTCCTCCCCCCCCCTTTGCAGAATGTACAAAAAAGAGATTATCTCTACACCTTCCCCCCTCTCCTTCCTCAGTCTTTCCACCCATTTTTGTGGGGTCCACCTACCTCTACGACCCAAGCCCAGGAGGATTTAGGCAGATTGACTTCAGCAAACACCTTGAACACTGGGGTGGGAAGGGAGGGGGGGGGGAGATACACCGGAGTCTGTTTGCAAAAGGGGAGCTTCTGTTAAGTGTGGTACCGGGATAAAGTCTTATCAGGCAGCTGTGATGTTAACCTACCCGGCAAAGGAGGGGGGTGTTGAACTCTTTGCGTGCATCTGAGTTCCTGCATAAATGCTTGGATATACTTTGTATGTGTGTGTGTGTGTGTGTGAGAGAGAGAGAGAGAGATTGGAGCCTGGAAGTTTATTCATCCAGTAACATTGCAGAGGTGCCGAATTTGGGATTACAGCTATCTCCAGAACTACAAAGTTAAATCAGCAGCCCTACAACTCCCTCTTTGGCCTGAGGATCCCTTGACAGGGAATCCACATATGGCTCTTTCCTTCACCTCAGGTGTATCTTTGCAGAGGTCATGCAAGCAGCCCTGACAGAACAGAGAGAAAAGGCCCTTAGGATCAGAAAGGGAAAGTTTCCTTTGAAGGGGAGCCCGTTACAGGAGGAACTTTTGCCATCAATCCTGCTTTACCCTCCCAGGTTTTCCGAAGAGGGCTTTGTATTGCATCCTTTAGGCCTTCGTTTAAAAAATCCCATTAATTTCAGGGGGATGCCTCAGGGAATTAAGATCCTGAACCTTCAAAACAGGATCCACCTCAACTTCCAGCCACTGCTCCCTGTCCTTTCCCAAAGAGTGTCACTTCCATTTCCAAAAGGTCCCTGGGGGTGGCAGAGGAAAACAAAGGAGGGGGGTCTCAAATCTCAAATCTGGGTTGGCTTCTAGCATGTGGGGGGCTTTGTAAGTTTTTTCATTCCTTCTTCCTTTTCTTTTCTTTTCTTTTCTTTTCTTTCTTTCTTTCTTTCTTTCTTATTCAAGTCTCCTTTCTTCCAGGGTTCCTTCTCTTTCTCTCTTTTTTCATGCTTGGGAGAGAGAGGGGGGAAGGGAAACCCACACAAAAAGGAAGAAACCCTGTAGGTGTCAACGTTAGAACCGCCAGGAACGTGTGAGAAAGGAAAGGGTATGAGACATGACAGAATTAAAGGTGTTTGCTATGTTGTTACCCCCGTGTCAAGTTGACAAGCTCCCTTTGTCGCAGCCTCCTCGATAGATGGGTACATATATATATATATGTGTGTGTGTGTGTGTGTGTGTGTGTAAATGGAAATTATGTGTGTGTATATATCCATTTATTCTCTCTCTCTCTCTCACACACACACACTTATGTTCAAGCATTTACGGAGAAACCTTAACTACAGGATGTGTGTGTGTGTGTGTGTGTACATGGAAATACAGAGAGAGAGAGAGAGAGCGTGCTTTTCCGGCTTGAAATCCCCCCCCCTTTTTTTTTAAAAAGTATTTCCCCCCTTCTCTTCCCTTTTTCTTTTTTGGAACCGAGATCAGAGGAGGGTGCGTGGGGAGATGTGGGGTCCTCCTCACCAGCCCTGCCAGGCCTGGCTCCTTCGTGCCCATCGCACACACACACACACACCACATATACACACCGGCAAGATTTCCCTCCTCACCCTCGACGGTGCCTACCTGCCTGCTTTCTCTTCTCTTCTCTGCTCTCCTTCCTTCCTTCCTGCCTGCCTGCAATTCTCTCTCTCTCTCCCTCCTTCCTTCTCTTCTCCCTCACTTCTTTCTACTTCATTATTTCCTTCCTTCCATCCATCCTTCCTTCTCTCCTCCCTCCCTCCTTCCTTCCTTCCATCCATCCTTTCTCCCTCTTTTGCTTCTGTTATTCCTTGCTTGTTTCCTCCCTTCTTTCCTTGCTTTTTCCCTCTCTTCTTTCTCTCTTTCTCTCTACTTCCTTCCTCTCTTCCTCCCTCCCTCCCTCTCTCCCTTCCTTCCTTCCTTCCTTCCTTCTTCCTTCCTCTCTCCCTTCCATCCTTCTTCCTCCCTTCCCTCCCTTCCATCTTCCTTCCTTCCTTCCTTCCTCTCTTCCTCCCATCCTCCTTCCTTCCTTCCTTCCTCTCTTCCTCCCATCCTCCTTCCTTCCTTCCTTCCTCTCTTCCTCCCATCCTCCTTCCTTCCTTCCTTCCTTCCTTCCTTCCTTCCTTCCTTCCTTCCATCTTCCTTCCTTCCTCTCTCCCTCCCTTCCTCCCTTCCATCTTCCTTCCCCTCCGGAGGCGCGCAGGGCCTGGGCGTCGGGGGCGCGTGTTTTTTCTGGCCTTTCTGGCGCTGGCCTTGGCAGGGAGGGCCCTCGACTCCCAAATCACCCCATCATTATGTTTTCTGTGATTTCCTATGAATGACCGAGCAGGCAGGCATTGCTTCGGGAAGAAAGGCTTGGGAAGAGGGCTGGATCGATCTTCCCCAAGGCCCCCAGGATCCCCAGGATCCCTTTGGGAGCCGAGGGAGGAAAGGGATCGCCAGGCTGGTCGCAGATGGAGGCTGGCACCCTCGATCCCTTCCTCCCTCCCAAAGGCAATCGGGGCCCTGGGAGCCCACCGAGGAGGAGTCCAACTTTCCCCGGGTCTTCTGGGGAGGAAGAAGAGGAAGGAGAAGAACTAGGGAGAAGGACAAGGAAGGAAGAAGGAGAAGAAGAGGAAGGAAGGAAGGAAGGAGGAAGGAGAAGGAAGAAGAACAAGAAAAAGGAGAAGGAGAAGGAGAGGAAGAGGAGGGAAGAAGGAAGAAGAACAAGAAGGAGGAGAGGAAGGAAGAAGAAGAAGAAAGACGAAGGAAGACGAAAAAGAAGGAGAGGAAGGAAGAAGAGGAAGAGGAAGAGGAAGAGAGGCCGGATTCGGGCCGGCGCTCCAGAGGCGCTCCCCCAGGAAAGACATCAATAGCCCTCCATGAAGGAGAAACCCTCGAGGAAATCTGGGGTTTCTAACCCCCCCTCCTCCCTCTGCCCGCGGGATCCAGGCAAGGGAGCGATCCCCGCGGGCCAAAGGAGCCGAGAAAGTGTTTCCACGCGGGGAAGGGGAGGGAAGGGGAGGGGAGGGACTCCTCCGTGGGGAATCCGAAGAAGCGCGATCCTGTCGTCTTCCTGGACAGACAGACAGACAGACAGACAGACATCCAGCCACTGCCGGCGCTTTTTATAAAACACTCTCTCCCACACACCCTCTTCCTCTTCCTCTTCCTCTTCCTCTTCCTCTTCCTCTTCCACTTCCTCTGTGGGTGTTGAGCCGACTCTGCTTCTTTCCAGCTCCGCTCATTCATTTCTTGAAGAGGAGGCGATGGAGAGAGAGAGAGAGAGAGATGTCTCCTCCTTCCTTCCTCCCTTCCTCCCTCCTTCTCCTCGCCCCCAGAGGGACCCAGGCCCCGGGAAAGGGCCCAGAGACTTCGGGGTGTCGCCCCCCCTCCCCAGCCCTTGCAACCCCCAGATCCGGGCAGGGAGGGGGGCTGAGAGCCAGCCACGTTTCCAGCCCGCAGGAGTGACCTAGGCTGCCTCCGCACTGTAGAAATAGTGCAGATTGACCCCGCTTTAACGGCCGCGGCTCAGTGCTAGGGCTTTGTAGTTTGGGGTGGCACCAGAGCGCTCCGACGCAAAGCTTAAATGCCTCGGGAAGGTACAAATCCCAGAATCCCATAGCCTTGAGCCATGGCTGTTAAAGCGGGGTCAAACTGCATTTTTCTCCCCTGCAGTGCAGACGCAGACGCAGACGCAGATGCAGATGCAGCCCAAGATTGTTTATGGGCCCTGACTCTTGCTGGTACTGTGTCCACACACACACACACACACACAGAGCCAGTCATATTTTCTCTCTTTCCTTCAATATATATCCAATATATCTATATCTATCCAATATATATATATATATATATATAAGACGAACGCCTGGCAAAGTCTGAAGTCTGAAGCGAGGCACAGACTCCAGATCAAGACCTGGAAGCCTCGATCTTGCCGGGTGTCTCTTCTTCTGTCTCTTCTTCTTGGGTGCCTTCAAGTCATTTCTGGCTCACTGTGTCGCGGGATCTTCTGGCTCGAATTTGTTCAGCGGGATTTGGCTCCCTCTGAGGCTGAGAGAGTGTGACTGGCCCAAGGTCACCCCGCGGGTTTCCATGGCCGGTAGGGATGGGATCCCTGGTCTCCCAATACCCCAAAACAGGGTGACCAAATGTCCTCACCACAAAGGTAGAACATTGAAGAAAAAGGTAGGACATGACCCTCAGAAGAGTAGGAAAACAGTCCTGGAAATGTAAATCCATGCTCCTTTGCCCTACTTAAAACGGAGGGCATTTGGAAATGCCTCCTGGGCAGAAGGTGGAAATGGAGGACAGGTCCTGGAAAAGGAGGACACTCTGGTCATCCTGAGCCCAAGGCTCAAACCACTCCATTCCTCTTTTTCCTCTCTAGGGTCCTCCTTCCTCCTCCTTGGTAACAAGCAGGGCTCTTTCAAACCTCGTCTTCCCAGTTTTCCCACTCCACTCCTCACCAGCTGTGTGTGTTGTGTGTCTTGTGTCTTCTTTCTTTCCGACTGATGGCGACCCGAAGGCCACCCTACCGTGGGGATTTCTTGCTCAGATTGGTTCACAGGAGGTTTGCCATTGCATTCCCCAAAGGCTGAGATAGTGTGACTTGCCCAAGGTCACCCAGTGGGTTGTTTCATGGCTGAGCTGGGAATCCAGCCCTGGTTTCCAGAGTCCTAGCCCAGCGCTCAAAGCACTAGGCCACACTGCCTCTCGAGCTAACTCTTTAAACTCGTGTACTTTACTCTGGAGCAGTGCCCAGGATGGCTGGCAGTCCCGAAACTAACCTCTCCAAACTTCTGGACGGGAGTTTATAGCGGCTTTTCTACCTCTTCTTGCTTTAAATGGACTCCAGAAAGGAACACAGGGGCAGGCAAATGTATCACACCAAGCCCTATTAGGCTCAGCCACTAAACCCACTAAACTTGGGGAAGTCACACTCTCTCAGCCTCCGGAGAAGGCAATGGCAAACCTCCTCTAAACCAAGCTTGCCAAGAAATCCCCAGGAGAGCTTTGCCTAAATTAAGGTCCCCATAAACCGGAAAGCACTTGAAGACACACAACATCCTCTCCCCCTATTTTTTTTTTCATGATGACAGGGAACCAAGAGAAAGGCACCTGGCAAGCCAGGGAAACCCTTGTTTTAAGCCGCCTTGGGTCCCTCCTGGGAGAAAGGCGGCATACAAATGGACATAAATGAATAAATCCATTGAGAGATTGAGACTCTTCAATTGCTTTGTCAGGGGAAACCGTTAAACAGCAATTGAAGTTACTTCTAGCCAAACTGCTGTAATCGCTGTCATGCCAATCTCATTGAACTCGTTGGGATTTACTTCGGAGTAGATTAAACCCAGGACTGCACTGTAAACTGAATTCCGAATTAAAATCGGTGCTGGGGCCCTTTATTGGGTGAAGCCCACTCCAGGAGTTGGTTTCACTTGGGCAGTCAGGGGGGTTAAAGTGGGGTAGAAAGGGAACATCAGGTCCCTTTGATTCATTTTGATCCTCCTCCAATCCGGATTAATGGATGAGAGACCAAAACAAGGCTAGAAATCTGGACTCATTAAAGGAGGAGGGAGGGCAAAAAAAGCATGTGCTCCTGTCAGTCTAAAATACAGAAGTGAAGCCATTCCTCTTGCTGAAATTCAATTTGATCTTTATTTCTGACATATATTGGGATGCTCCATTCTGTAGGAGAAAGCCTAATAAAAGGTTTGGATAAAAGGAGGTGGAAGGGGAGTGGCACTGAAATGAAGGGGAGCGCATTCGGTTTAAGTGGGATGGGAGTGATGTGATGAAACGCAGGCAGGGAGTGCTACAACTGTACTTGCTGTGTGCCTTCAAGCCCGAATTAAACGAAGGATGACTTAGAGGAAACTGGGGCTGAGAGTGTGTGACCCAGTGGGTTTCCCTGACTGATTTGAACTCTGGTCTCCAGAGTCCTAGTCCAATGCTCAAACCACTACACTACTATGGGGGGGGGGGGAGAGATGGTTTAAAGAAGAGAAAGCAGACCTTGTGTCCCAGGTGAGGCCATGGCAGAGATAACAGGTCTCTCTCTTGTAGTGCAAGCTTGTATCTACTCAGAGGTCAGACCCACCCAGCTCAGTACAACTGACTCTCCTGCAATAGTGTCTGGGACTCCAGCCTTACAGGAGGGGAGCCCCCTTCAAGTGCAGGGAAGGCAGAAGCCTGACTGCAAGGCTGAGGATACACAGCCTCCAGGAAGGGTACTCTGCACATGCTCAGGAGCACCTTTTCCACGGGGCACGTTCCTGGGCTGATTGAGTCCTCAGTGAAGGTTCACATAAAGTCTAAAGAGCTTCCATCCTGTAGTCCCAGAACAACAACCCTAGAGACCAGGGTTCAGTTCCCAGCTGGGCCATGAAAGCCACTAGGTTGACTTTGGGTGAGTCACACTTTCTCAGCCTCAGAGGAGGGCAATGGCAAACCTCCTCTGAAGAAACTTGCCAAGAAAACTCCAGGATAGTCCTCGGAAAGAACTCGAAGGCACACAACCACAACACCTATAACTTTCCTGTCTCATTTCAGGGACTAAAAAGAGCCTTCCCCAAGAGGCACCACTTTCACTGCCCTGGCTCAGTGCTATGGAAAGCAAAGCTCTGGTACTGAGGGAGAGATGGCCTGTTTCAAAGCAGACAGGACTGCTTTCTCTCTCTCTCTCTCTGTCCCTCCTCCTCCTCCCCCCCCCCCAAAAAAGGAGAGTGAGGCCAATGTCTCTCTTTCTCTCTTGTGGTACTATCTAGGTGCCATGTCCACCAAACGCCTCCTCTGAGATGGATGGAGAAATGCAGAGAGAGGATGGCTTCCCCCATCTTCCCCAGAAAGAGAGCAGGGAGGGGGCCAACCTCATCTCTCACAGCAGGGAGTCCCACATTATTGATACTGTATTGATATCAATTCTAATTGTCACTTTTGCAATTTTTCATTTAGGCTGTGATTTTAAAGTGTAAGCCACTTTGAGCCCCAATTTTGGGGGGAAAGCAGAGTACAAAGAAATACAAAATAATAGTAGCAGTAGTACTACTACTAGTAGTAATACAACAATTACTACATCCCCAGGAATGCCCACCACACCCTAGAATACAAAGCCTTGATGGGGAAGGATCGTTTGGCCATGATGACCAGATGGCCTAGCCTCAAAAGAGGATAGGCCCCCAGAAAATGTAGGACACTAAAGAAAAATGTAAGAAATGCCCAAAGAAAAGCTGAAAACACTGATATGTACATTCATGCTTCTTAGTCCTGATCAAAATGTAGAACATTTTAAAATTCTTCCTGGACAGAAGGTAGAAATGTAGGACAACGCCTGGAAAAGGAGGATCTTTGATCACCCTGTGTCTGGCATTGTCCAGCACCAGCAACCACCCACCCTGCCTTCTGAAGAGATCCTGCCCCTTGGTTGGCACACGGCAAAAGATACCAAGCCACACACACACACACACACCTTGCTTCTTGTTGGCCCTGTGTGTATGTGTGTGCACTTGTGTGTGTGCAAACTGCTTTTGAGTTTCCCTTTCCAAATCTTCTCTTTCAGGGCTGCAGTTTCAAAGGCGAGCTCATGCATCTGAGGAAGTAGGCTCAAGCCTACCAAAAGCTCATGTTCCCAGCTTCTTTCTTTCTGAAAACATAACCGGGGGAACAGAAACTTATTTTAGTTATTGGGAATCTCTGTTAAATCTTTGTTAAAATGTGTGCCTTGTTCTCCTGAGCTGCAAATCCCAGCTTCACACTCAAGATTTTCAGGAGACATGCCCTGTTGGCTATGCAGCAAAGGACAATAACATCCAAAACCCACAAAATGGTGATACCTTTATTGGCCAACCAAAATGCACAATATACAGGTTGCAGGCTTTCGAAGCACCACTGGCTTCTTCATCAGACAAAGCGGTTCAAAATCTTTCTTCCAGTTAGTCTATAAGCTGCTGCAAGATCTTTTTGCATGCTCATCCAAACTATCTCTCCCAGACCTCCAGCCCCTTATTTTGACAGAAGCCTATTTATTTGGCTGGCTGTTGCAGATTCTTCTTCTTCTTCTTCTTCTTCTTCATCCAATGACTTTCCATCTCCTTTTCCTGCAAATCTTGAAGAAAAACAAACCCCAGAGAAACTATTATCTTCTCTTTCCCTGCCCTGCGTCCCTCGGCCTCGCAACCTCCTTTCCCACTAGTATTTTAAAGCAGCCCTCCTGACAAACAGTATTATTATTGCACTTTATGTTTTAGTAGATGTTTGCTGTTGCTAGTTACAGCAACACTTATCATAAGACAGCAAGAAAAGAGTAGTCCCTGGTAATTAAAGTAATGAAATATTCATTTACTCTACCTTTTCAGTAGTGGCACAAATTAGGCGGCTGCATTTAATGCCGGCACTGCCTCTGTTTTTATTATAATGGCAGCTTTCGCATCTGCAATTAGGACTAATTCTGACAGTTACAATTTCTGAGGGATGGTAAACAGCACACGGAGATGTGCGGCGGTGGCGTTACACGTGAAAAAGCCCTTGTCTCTTTAACCTTGTTGTTTTTTTTCTCTCTCTCGCAGAGGTTACCTTTTCCCGATGGTGCAAAATCGACTTGACATAACTGTTCATCAGTTTCAGGGTTTTCCCTCGAGGTATTTGCATCAAATCAACCCAGTCAAGCTTCAAGTTGAAATTGGCAGGCCAGAAACTGACAGGGTAGCGACTGGGAAAGAGACAGCTAAAGTGCAGGCAGCAAACTGACAGCAGCAGAGTGAAAGGCACACACAGAGAGAAGCTTTTCAACTTTAGTGGGAAGGGGCGGGAGGGGGGGTATGTGAGAGAGAAGGGGGAGAGAAGGAGCATCCTTTCTAAATCTGGTAGGGTAGGCCTTAAGAGTACAAGGTGCAGAGGGCTTCTGGAAGGATGCTGGAAGACCCCAAGGTACACACTTTCCTTCCTTGGCCTAGGCAAGGATGCTCAGGTCTTTTTCAGTAGTGTATGAACTCTTCCAGCTTAATGTGGTTGGATGCCTAAAGAGGAGTGGTCAGCCTTAATTAGATCACCGTCAAAGTTTGGTGGTACCTCCTGTGAACTTTCCAAAGAAACAGAACAGGGAAGGGGGAAGGTAAACACAGCGAAAAGGAAGATTGCCTATTGTAGGCAGAGGAGGGAAAATGCAACCCAAAGTTGAGCTGCTGTAGGAGACTCCAGTCGAATCCTAGCTTTCCAGAGCTGGAGTCTTTTAAAATGCCATTTTACTCAGTGTTATATAAGTAGTGTAACGGTACGCGGAACTGTAGTGTAGGAGCATCTGTCTGTCTATCTGCTGCTTTTCTTCTGCAGCACAGATTATTTAAACACACACACACACAAAGCTGGCGAGAGACTGTCTCTACACAATTATGGAATGCAGAGGAAACATTGCGTGATCATTTAGCAGCACAGGCCTACTCAGAAGTAAGACTGATGATGTTTTAGGGAGGATTATGATCAGGATCATAGACATGTAAAATATAGACACAGGGATGTTTCTTGTCAAGATTTAAGGGCATTGAGGCAAATGCATCATTTCATTGATTCCTTTTCAGAAAAATAGGGTTCCCTTAGATTAAGAAGACTGGAATACGTCATGCTATTTAATTCCTATTTTGAAAGATTTCTTTTTCTAGGGAAAAACAGATTTTCTTAAAATAATCTGTGACTGAAGTAGCAAAATCATGATCATAACACAACCATTTTTGTCCCTGGACTGATTGAGTTCTGCTGAAATTGACGGAATCTCTTTCCAATTACTGTGTTTGAAGAAGATAAATACTAAAATAGCTTCATATGCGCAAATTGCAATTCCTCACTATTACCCAATGTTACAAAGGGATGTACGTCTGGATGTTGTACTAAGAAATATCGACTTGATTTCAGGGGGACTTAATTCTAACTAAAAAAATGTAGCCCAAATCTTGTGAGTTGAGAGTTGAGGTGTCTCCTATGTGATTTAAAGAACTGAAAATAACATGCCAGAATAAATACTCCCTTCTTAGATCAAATGAGTTTTCAAGTGGTAGTGAAACACTGCTGTTGATTTTTTTACATGGGTAGGAGAGTAGCTATATATATATATATATATATATATATATATATACACATATGGTGGAAGGTGTGCATATGTGCATGCATGCCTGTATGTGTGTGACTATATATGTGTGTCCGTGTGTGTGTGTGTGTGTGTACATTTGCCCCATTTCTGC
The DNA here is from genome assembly GCA_026167975.1 of Phrynosoma blainvillii. Lineage (NCBI taxonomy): Eukaryota > Metazoa > Chordata > Lepidosauria > Squamata > Phrynosomatidae > Phrynosoma > Phrynosoma blainvillii. The sequence goes on from JANUYF010000001.1 coordinate 278,979,567, forward strand.
TAGTTTTTATCTTTGGCCTTTGCTAGACGAGTTTAAAAAATCCTTCTTCTCACTTTCCCTAAACAGACTTCTGCTACAGTAAAGCCTTGCTTTCAAACAGTTTTTCAGCCCCACATGTGACAGGCATTGGCTGATCTGCTGATGCCCATTCGACAGGCACTGTTGAGCTAAAGTGGTGTGACGGCACAGTTTTGTTAAGCTGTGAACAAAGGGGCTGGAGATGCCTCACTGGCATCATCCATGTGCATATTGGCCTTGTCACAGTTTTGCTTGATTTAATGCTCTGTTTATTCCTAGATATTAGAAGTTAAATTCCAAACAATATGTTTTCCTATATTACAAACTTTACTTTGAAAGCTTCCGTTCCTGGGGATGAGGGCAGATCCAGTTTGGTCTGACCAATTGCCATATAGGCGATACAGGGAACTCTGCTTCCTGGATAAGCAGAGTGGCTACTAGCTCTCCTTCACTGTTATCCAGTTTTTAAAAAGGTGGGAAAGAGGATGGGTGAAAGGAAAATGAAAAGGGATTTCCTTTTTTTTAAGGGGAAAAAACCCACCCGGTTTATTTTTGCTTTGATCATTTGTTGAGAGTCATTATTTATTGCAACAGTGGATTTTCTTATAAGCTCCTAAGGAAAGGTTACCCCTGAGAGCAGATGGGACTGGCTGGCTGGACTTTTCAAATGACATATCATCCCAATGGTACTGCTGTGATAAAAGGAGTCCTTTTGCAAATACCTGTAAGCAGCATCACATGAGTCTCAGCAGCCAGAAATAAAACGGGGGGGGGGGGGGGGGGAACCACCAGGATGATGACAGGTTAATAGGAACAAGGAAGAAACAGGATTAAGATTTCTTTTCTTTTCTAAAATTCTCATTAAGGAGGCTAAACTCCATACAGCCACAGTTCTTAAAATAGATGAGCCGAGTGACTTGATTCTGGTATACTGTAGATGCTTTTAGATTTGATTTCTACAAAAGTGTGTGTATGGAGGGGGGGAGAATTGGATTTTTAGGGGCTTCTTTTTCATCCACCTTCAGGTTTGTGCAAGTGTTTGCTAAGAGATTAGTAAGCAGACTTACACTGAGGGAGGTAGCCATGGCAAGCTGCTTTTTGCTGGAAGGAATGTTAGTTAGGTCAGGGTGTAAAGACACAGGGAGCAGTGATGAACTGGTGGGGAGGGCTGAAGATCAGGTATTTTCTTCTTTGTGTTTCATATCAAAGGCAAAGCTGGTGGTAGAAAGGCTGGCGAGGAGACATCAAATCCCAGCAGGAGCACAGATGTTCCCACTTTTTTTTATAGGTTTGCTAAGGATCACTTGAGCTCCAAGCAGTTTTTATCCAAATCAGCGACTGCAAGGGCACAGACCAAAGACCTGCTTCCTTTGGTGATCTGTATACCTTTTCTTTCCAGTAGGGTCAAGACTGGAATAGTGGAGGAAATGGGGTAAGAGCCAGGAGCAATCCAAAAGAGAGGACAGAATATGAGTTTGTTGCTTCAGGTGAAAGTTTGCCTCATGTCGTGTCAGCTTGGAAAACCTTATTCAGGGAGACTACCCATGGATGTTTTGTCTGAACCGTACTTCCCCCTATGAATCCTTGGTGATGGGAGGAGGGCTGTTTTGTGAATTTGCTTAGGCCATACCTTATGACAAGCCATGTTGTCTAGGAAGGATGAGTTCAAGGCATTAGGTTTCTCCACAAAAAAATTGTAACATCTGCTTCGTGCCAGAAGAGGGAAGGAAACCATGGGGAGATATACCAAGCGATAAAGATTTCCTGGAGTGGAACCATAATGTGTAAATAAGATCATTGTGTCTCAGTTTGATGTTGTAAAGGATTTGACCAGTCTAGCGATCCTGGCTGATTTTTGCCTTGTTTTGCCTTATAAAAGAGAGCAGCTCTTGACTAGAGGGCTGGGGAGGTAGATGGAGGGATGAGGGAGGGCAAAAATGAATGCTCAGACAATATGAAAGAATGCCTTCACCTAACAGTTCGCTGGAATGCCTACATCTGAAATTGAATCTGCTGGACAAAATCTGTCCCACTTTTCCCCCACCTGCTCTTACTCTGCATCCTTTCAACTATGACAGTTTTACTAACTGAAATGAATGGTTTGGCCTTCCGTGGTACCTTTTCTTAGCACACATTTACATGGAAGGAGGCAAACGGGGCTTGATGATGTGTCATAAGGATTTGCAGAGAATTAGCTCTAATGGTTAGTTTTTTGCAATTATGTTTGTTATCTTGGGTGCAGTTCTTTCCTTAAAAATCCACTCACTATAGTCAGTTTACAAGATGTTGTATAGTCTGTGTTCTTCTTGAAACAGGGGAGGTTTATGTGTCTAGATACCATAAGAGTTAATGGAACTTGCACATGTAAATCTCTAGAATTGTGAAGTAATAGCATCCTTTTTATGTAGAGATGAGATTGAAAGCTTATGAAATTTCAAAAGAAACCTTGCATTCACTTTAATATGTCCTAATTAATACTTTATTTTAAATATTTGTAAAACAGGGAGTGCAGAAGAAAATAAAATATAACATCCTTATTAATAACCCAGCAGCACACCTGATCTTGCTATTTTTGAGGCTAATGGCAAAGTTACTCTAACTGCACACTGACAATAGCTCCTGAGAGGCTTGGAGGTGTTGTTGTTGTACGTTACAACTGTCCAAAGGACAAATGGTTATATTTTATGTCTCATGATAGCTTCTTGTCAAATCAGTTTTTCAAGGTTTCAAGCTTGGAAGACCCCCAACTAGCCTCCAGAGGTGACAACACTGGCACAACATAGCTGTGAATTTTTGCCTGACTGCTGCAACTGCCTGCTGGGCAGTTATCTGTGACAGGTAGTGTCCTTACCCTCCTCCTGGCATGTCTGGATCACTGTTTGGCAGTTGTCAACCTCACCCCTATCCCTATGCCCTTCATAGACCCAAAGTTTCACTTTGAAGTAAAACTTGACAAGATTGAGAAAGCTGTTTGGAATCTGGTCAGAGCATTTTACACAGCCTTTGCATTCTGGGTAGCTTAAGAAGAGGGCCTCTAGATAGTGAAAAATGGATCCTACTTTTTTCACTCCACTCCCAATTACATTTGTATACTACATGCATTCCAACTGTTCCAATTTAGCAGGGACAGCCACAATTAATCCTCTGTCATCCCACTTTTTCATCTGCTTTAAAAATGTCCTGGTTTCTCTCTACTCTTCCCACTTTCCTCCTTTGTTCTTAGCTTACTTCAATTGCTGCAAATTGAGTTCAAAGTGCAAAAGCCGTTTGTACTTGATTAACTCAGCAGATACGAGAAGAATGAGGGAGAAGCTTGACTTTCCTAGTAAGCTCAGGGAAAAGCAAACTACTATAGTCTCTCTTAGCTTATCTTTTATTCCTCATTAATAACTTTTGACATTTTGACCACACTCTGATGTTGGTTGGTCACAAATGTCTTGGTTTTTATCTATGAAATGTTGGAATATATGTAGCTGTCAAAGTACTGATTTTTGAACTGCCTTGGTAGTTATCACTAAGATAAAATAATTATCTATGCACAGTCTTTGAATTTTGGGTTGCAGTAGGGAAAATGAATAACACCAAAGCTACTGTTTCTATAATAATGCACATAACTACAAGCATGTAGTAGGGCTTGTTTGGTCTTCGGTGCATATAAGCATGAAAAAGGGCACAGCTTCAGCCTGCAGTCCTGAATTCACTAATTCTAAGGCTACAGACTTAGGAAAGAACTTATACTAGCTAGCTTGTAATTTTATGCCCAGCTTCATCTATGAAGTCCCACTAAAATCAAGGGTTCTGACGTATTTGTATCTTGGCAAAGATGTACAATGGTAGCCTGTCAAAGTGTTGTCACTTGACATGGAAGCATAACTCTGAATTTCCAGGCAGGGTACTGCCAGGTAGAAAGAGAGTTTCTATGTGTAGAATCAGATTTCTAGATGCTGTTTGAAATCATGCATGACATTTTTTCAAGTCTGTCTTGTTTTTGCAGATAAAAATCAAGACAATTGGGAAATAAAATGATAGGCTGTAAGACACTGACCATTTTGCACAAAAACAGGGCTGCTGGGCAAAAATTCTCAGGAGTTCTCTCACACTTTCTCTTGCATCTCAAATAGATTTAAAATGAAATATAGCATGGGTTGAGAGAAAACAAGGTACAACACATTGCAAATAAGTCCTTAAAAGCTACAATATCCCCTTTAACTATTTGGATAATTTGGCACCTATTAATAGCCCTGAAAAATTCAGAACAGCCAGCTTCTTTTTGTTTCTCAGAGGTTTCCATGCCTAAGCAAGTCTTGAAGGACTTTTAAAAAGTTGTGTGTACACGTGTGCCTTCAAGTTGCCTGTCGACTTATGGCAATCCCAGGAATCTCAGAGTTTTCTTAGACAAGGAGTACCCAGAGGTAGTTTTGCTGGTTCCTTCCTCTGAAATATAGCAAAATTACATATATTGAATTTCCCTTCTCATATTTTATGTGAGCAGCATAGAACAGAATGGGAAGCAAATCATATGTGAAAGCAGCTGAAGGAAAGGAAGAAGTTCTTTTCCTCAAACAGGCAGCAAGATATTTGCCTACAGAAAAGGCAGTATGTCTCAGTTTGCCAGTATGCAAAGCTTTAGAAAATCTGCATGTTGTGGGCAGAAATTGAAATCTGAGAACCAGCCCTACCATTAGGCAGAGTGAAGCAGCTTCTGCAAAGTCATGATTTGTGGTATCATAAAAAGACAGTGCTATTTAATATTAGAGGTGCTTGCAGGGTTTCTCTCTCTATCTCTCTTTTTGCCTCAGGTAACAAAATAATACAGTGTTCTTTGTTTATTATGTGTCTTGATTTGGCATTGCAGGGGTGCCATTGGCTACTTTGCTTCAGGTAGCAAGATTGCTCTGGCAGTATTATTATGTCTGGTGATGGGGGTGTGGGGTGGGAGTTCACCTGTCTATCTGACTTTTAGACTGGACATACAGTCTGCATCTATGGATAGATCTGAAAAGAAACATCTCTTCCTTTGGGTTCACACTTTAGTCTTTAACTGAAAGTATGGAAAACTCTGGAAAAAAATATTGATGTTCTGGTGGCTGCAATTGTTTTTCATTTGGGCTCACCACTGTTGTTGAAGGAAGCTGGTAACTGTGCTGTGGATGTGTGCTTTTTGTACAACAGGTTCAGGCCATAGTAATTAAGAGAGTTCAAGATACAGAGGAAGATGCTTCTGATGGATGCTTGAAGGTTTTGTTGCACTAATGCATAAGGATGTAACATACTAAGAGTTATGCTGATGCAACCAGCAGCATTAGGCAAGTACATATATGCAAGGCTAGTATGAAATTCTTTTCCATGTGCCAGAAATCCAGCGTTTGGTATTTGTGATTTGGTCCAATTGCCTAAATGTTCTGAAATAATACAACTTCTCTGACATTGCTTGCTGAATACGAAAACAAGTCCTGCCCTTCTAAAGGTAATGCTTTTGAAATCCACTGTGGTGAAATACAACTTTAAAGGCCCATATCTGCAATCTGAAACTCTGAAAGAGAATTTATCCCTTAGATCAAGTGGAGCTGGAGATAGCAAGTCAAACAGAGCTTTCTTTCTAGAACAAAAGGTATTGGGAGCTCACTAAGGCTTTCTGGGTGTCATACTCCTGACCTGGATGCCTCTCTCTATATATGTGTGCACTGGTTGTAGGGCATTTAAGGTGCAGAGAGGATGTTTTGTATATTCTCAGAGGTTTTCTTTTCTACAGCTGGGTACTGACAGTGAAAATTAGGCTCTTGCTGAGGTTTTGTTCCTCGCCTCCATATGCCAGATTCACACATTGGAAAAGTTACTTCTTTGGACTACATCTCCAAGAAACCTTCTGACAGCATGACCAATGGCCAGAAAAGTAGCTTTTCCAAGCTCTCATTCAAATAGTCTTAGCACTGATTATCATGCAATGTAAACAAGTAAAAAAAATTTAGTGATCATAATAAGAGTTTCTTAAATATGTGGTGAGGTGTTCTTTATTATTTTTATTTCTTGCTATTTAATCTTCAGCATATCCAGTAATAGGCCCAGTAAATTTTGTTGTGGACTGTGTCCCAGTCCTCACCACAAAAATTCCAGGACTACTCATGGCATATGTTAGCTTGACATTCTTTGAAAGTAATGATGAGACTTTGTTGGGAAACCAGGTGAGGCGTGGATAACAGAAAAGGCCTGGCTCCCTTTTTGCTGGACACAAACAGTGGAGGGCCTAAGATTTGGAATTTCCCTAGTTTCAGCTAATAAGGAGGCAGCGCTTCTTTCATTCCTCTTTCTTGAGAAATACGGGGAATGTTTTCTCATGACAGTTCTCTCTTTGTGTTGAACAAATTTGTTTGTGGCCAGCCCCTGGTACATAGGTTTGGTACTACACTTCCCCTCATTGTGAAAAGTTATAGAAACTATTATGTGAAATTTGTTGTTTTTACTAGAAAATTGAAATGTTCGTTGTCTTCTGATTATTGTGCCACCAGTCCCAATTGATGATTAGATAGTAGTTTGTTCAAAGAAAACTGAGTTCAGTTACACTTAATTTTCTGATTCCAAAAGAGTCCTGAAAACCTCTATGCCTGTCTAATTATATTTTATGCCAGGCTGTGCAATACAATATATGTGCCACAGCAATCAGTGAGTTAATGGTATCAATCAATTTGTAAACAGATGAAGTCACTCATTCTCAAACTGGTTTCCCCCCCAAAACAATTACTAAATTACAATTGGGGGGGGGGATTGTACAGTTACTGTATTTGTGTGCTGTGTTACAATCAACATACCAGGGAAACAAAACAATTTAATGCAGAAAAATCATCATTCATCTACATTATAATTGCTTCTTTTTCACATCTACAGGGCGGTTAATTAAAATTGTGATTAAATGCGGTCGCGCTGCCTAAGATGTCTTGCCCAAAACAGGTGGTACAGAATTTAAAAGTAAAAAAAAAAAATGTAATTAGCATTGGAAATTGAGAAATTGCCTGTAAGAATCAGTGTTAATTTTAGTCAGTGATGAGGTAATTTATAAATGAATGCAGTGGAGGCTGTGTAAATGCACAATTGCCTTCCTTTCCATTCTTAGCATTCTCAGCATGCAGGTGAAAATGTTTTCAAAATATTGAGGTAATTTGAAAATCAATCCATGCATTCTTCTTCAACTTCCCTTGGTAGAAAATGCTGCCATCGATGACACAAAATGTCAGCTTGGCAATTTCTGAAAGTTAACGCCAATACTACTACACTGGGTTTGGGACATTAGATAAGATGTTCACAATGTCAAATGCCCAGCTCTTTTTACAAGAACAGAAATGTCAGGAAGTCCTCTATCATCCAGATCAAAATGTCTTCAAAATAGGGTTTGCTTAAATGATATAGGTCTTGCTGTCTTCCCTTAGTTTAAATAGAGCCAGATTTTAAACAGCCAAATCCTATGAATTATTCCTCCAAGGAAGGAAGAATCCTAAGGAGCCAAATCTGATGCATTATTCCTTCAGTGTATTATTTCTCCAAGAAAAAGTACATGGGAATCCAGTCTAGCAATGCTAATTCTATACATGCTGCTCAGAAGCACACAACATTGTGGTCAATGGGGCTTACTCCTAGGTAAGGTGTGTCACACTTCAGCCCAAATTACTTGCAGAGTTTTAATAAAACAATTCTGATCTTGAAAAGTCAGTGCTCATGTGCGATAGAGGTTATTTCTGGTTTAACATGAATACAAGATGAAGTCTCATCAGTCAGAGATTTCCTTTAAAATAATTTATTTTACCGATGGCTAATATTTAATAGCAGACTTGTTGAAGGATAAGCAGTTTGATTTCCTTTTTCAGCTGTACCACTATTTTTTTAATTTTCAAAATTAGGACTTCCACATCTAGAGGTCTGGCTTCTTACTAAAACCATGGTGTATGTTAGAACGCCCTATGTATTATTATCAACTATGGTCAAATAAACCCAACAGTTATATTCAAATGACAGAATAAAACTCCCACGTGCCTCTTTATGTAAAGGAAGTTCTCATCATATTTTTGCCAGTCGGTAAAACAAAGCATCATTTATAGCAATCCTTGCCTAGGTTTTAGCAACTTGCAATTGCTCGTTGATTATTCAAACAGCTTTGAGTGTTTGAGTTTTCAGAAATAGGCATACGAACAGTGACTATTAAGTGGCAACAGCCAAACCCAAGTCCCTGGATTGCACCTTTTTTCTTTGTGAAATTTAGTTCACAACAGGGAATCATCCTGTGAGTGGAAGCGCCCTTCCCGAAAAGGCAATTCTCTTTTCACGAAAGAACTTTTCACAAAACTACAATCCTAGCCTTTATTTGCTTAACCACTTCTGACTGCTCTGTTCATTGGACCCAAGGATGGCAGTTAACACGATGAAGGAATTTGCTTTTTCCTTCTTAAGAACCAATGCCTGTTGCTTAACTTGCCTGTCCATGCTGCTGCTAGCCCATCTTGAAATACACATCAAATAACCAAAATTTTGGTCATTTAGTTAGGGACAAAGCCTTGATAAAGATCTGAGTTCTGATTCTGCCTTCTTGCAGGTTGTATTCATTAGATGTAATCTGCACTAGTCTAAGGACTGTATGGGAAACAGAGGATAATATTTATTCCCTTAAGTAACTTTGGAATCAACTTACTTCAGGTTCCTGATTTACAAAAAGCAGAACAAGTATTGTCTGTGGTGTTCACTATAGTTTTGTCGATCTCAGCAATTGAAAAAAAAGTGCTGGGCTCCCAAACTATAAATAAGCAAACAAACAATAGCAACTAAACTAAATGATTTGAATAGAAAGATGTGATATGGTAGCACTGGACTGAAATTTCAGAAAGTTTTTGAAGTTCTGCTAAATGCTGCACTGCCATCAATTTTTCATGCTAATAATTTTGGAGTAAATTCAAATATGGCAACATGAAAATTTAGTTTTAAAAAAAATTCAGATGAAATTATATTTTGGGATAACAAAAACAAATAGTTCAAGCATTAAAATCTAACTAAAAACTCAAAATCTAACTTTTTTAGACAGTGGAACTGATTCTTATTTTCTGTGCAATTTTAGGGGGGGGGGGAAGGAAATCACAGATTTCTCCCCAAAACAATTTGGGCTATGAAATAAACAAGTTTCTGTTTTTTTCTCCCTATATGGAGCATTTTTATTACATTGACTAGTATATGCTTCTCTTTCACGCCCACTCCCACCCTTACTGAATGAGTAGGAACTGCTATTTACTTTTTAAAAATTAGAATGTATATTCAAGCATGAACAGTTACAAGGCATTTAAGGCATGACTAGCTGAGCTGGGCTTCCTCTGCTCATTTAAACAATTTGTGCTATACCTGCATTAAGCAGCTGGATCATCTAGCAGATCTCTGGATGATTTGCAGTAGGTTGGTCAAGAGTTTCAGTTGATTTAACAGTGGAAACAGGTACCAGAAGCTTATTTCCTCTTCTTAAATTAGGCTGCTGAAAACAAGTAATATGGGAGTGGGTACAGAAGCGGACATATGTGAAAAATACATGCACAAGTTCTGATACTAAAAACATATTCTTGAACTGATCTCAGTACTCTCAGATACATCCTCTGTTCTTGAATTCTGTTGGCCTTCCTGAGCCACTATTTTTATTTTTTATTTTAGTGCATGCAAAAGGGTGAACTTCAGGGTTCTAGTGAAAATCAAGGTAAATCCCACAGGCTAGACACAAGTAAACAGAAGGATGGAGAAAGAAGTATGCTTCTCGTTCTTAAAATGCTAAGGCACATTTTTGCAATCATATCTTTCCCCACATAACAAGGTAGCTGTCAATCCTTGCAGCCTATCCCTAAACATGCTTACTTGAAGGGAAGTCCTGATCAATTCAATAGAGGGCTTTCCCCCAAGTAAACATATACAGGATTTAAGTTGCACGGCCCAACTCTACATACGTTCATTCAAAATGAAATCCTCAAGTGCAATGGCAATTACTGTCATGTAATAGTGCATAGGGTTGTAGCCTTAACACTTTGACTCGTCACGGGTACATATCACAACCCTACAAAAGTCTCCTTTGAACAAGTTCCATTGTGTTTATACTTCAGTATAAATGTGTATAGGACCATAATCCAAAATAAGGTAGTGTGAATTGTCATCGTTATTTTGTTGAAACTAACCTGAAAAGGGGGGGGGGGAGGGGGGAATCCGCTATGCAAATCTTTTCCCGCCCTTCAAATTTCCATCCGCCCCAGCCTCCTCCTCCTGCCCGCTGCCTCGTCTTTTCCATCCTGTGGCAAGCCCCAAAGCCTGAAACATTTTGTAACAACTATGTGACAAATTGTGGTGCTTTCATTCATGTCAGACATCTTTGCCAGGATTGCTTGTTGTGTTTTCTGTTTGGCTGTGTCATGGGACCAAAGGTGGCTGCTTTTGTACAGCATGTCAAATCTGGTTAACATGCAGCCATTTATCTTTAAACCCACTCTGGAACAATGGCTGTGGTGGGCTAGGCCAGTGATACAGGGCTCTCGGCTTCAAACATCTTTTTCTTTTCTAGTTACCCCCCCCCCCTCCGGCCGCTGCCTTCTTTTTTCTTTTCTTTCTATTTTCCTTTGACTGGGTCTAGTTATTTTCCTTTCTTTCTTTTTTAAATTCTAAAGGGCTCTCTTCTCTTTATGTATGTGTGCACCTCAAATGGAAGCAGCACGCTGTAGCACAGGTCATGTGGCAGACGAGATGTTTGATAATTTTGGGAACCTTTTAGAGACAAATTGTACAGTGCAAGTGTAGTGTAACTGAACTGCTGGTTGTCCACTGAAGTGTAGCAAGCCAGAAGCAGCATAGTACTGTGGAGCAGGGAGAAAAGAAAGTGGAATCTACGCTTCTGCATAGCACTTTATCAGAATTGATGAGAAAATATGAGGAGAAAGATGCATTTCAGTCTGACGGTTAAAGAGGGATAGGATATCTGTCTTCATGCATGAAGCTCAATCAATAAAGATTGAATTGCCCACCTTGGGGGGAGGGGGTATGTATTTTTGTATGTGGAAGTATAAGGAAATACATGTATATGGAAGTACATGTATAATAATACACATTTGTATTTCGGGCATACTTACTTCTGATTCTGAAATGGATTGTAGAGCACATATTGTAAAGAGGGAAGGAAGCTGGATTGGAAATGTTAAAACATTTGTCTTGGGTAACTTTTCCAAAGCTGGTCACTTTCCAGCCTTTCAAATCATGCAGAAACATTATAATGACAATGACTCATGGGAAGATATGGTGATTATTATCCCAGGCCGCTATAGAAATTAAAGCCAAGCGTTTGAGAATTAAAAACAGACAAACCAAGGTGTGGAAGCTTTGATGCCATGCTCCAGTATTTAAGGTATTTAAAGTCTTCAAATTGGTTTATGAATGATCTCTTGCAAGGAACAGTGATTATATCACACAGTGCAGTGATGCTGCTTGAAGGGAGCTATAGATGTTGTTGTCTTTTTGTTTTTATTTTTGTCCCCTCACCCACCCCCTTTTTAAAAAAAAAAAAAAAAAGGAAAAGGACCCAGGAGGTTGCTTTTCACTTTGAAAACAATCCCTAATATCAGGGAAATACTCTGTTTGTTTATGCGTACATAATGCAAGTTTGTCCGCTTGGGAACTGAAGCAAATGGGAGAAGTATGCATGGATTTCACAGGTAACAGGATTACGTGGGCACATAATTGATCCATTTGGAAAGGGGTGGGGGAATGACAGTGCTCTAAAGATGCCTAGGCTTTGGAGATGGAGTTTATGAAGCAGGCATTTGTAAATTCAAAGGAATCAATATGTCAATTTTATTACATCTCAGGACCAGCTGGGCATTAAAGGAACAGTAGCCTCTCTTCTTTCAGAATTGCAGCTGCATCGCCCTGCATTGTGCGCCCCTCTTTAAAAGGCTTAGAATATTTGGAAATTTTACTTTGCTCCAAGATTCTGCACCTATTCAAGGATTGCTTTTGCATTGTTGGGGAGAAAGAGGATGGGAGGGAGGACACAACACAGTACATTTTGTCACATGGCTTTGAGAAATAAAAGATGCATTTCTGGAACCTACTGAAGCCAATGTAAGCATACAAAGGAGCCAGGATTGCAGCCTTAGTTTTCATGTTGGATGGCTAAAGTTTAATGATGTAGCAGTGCTTCAATTCATCATAAAAGAAGAAGAGGAAAAATTCATAGGCCAAACATTGTAAATGCTGAAGCAGCCACAGGAAATCTATTATTGTCTTTCAACTCAAAATTTTATCCCTTAGGTGTACGTTGTATACCATATGATAGCTGAAATCTCAGACAAGCTAGTTCTCTTTCAGAACTAGCTTTAGCCATCTGAAAACATTCTGTTTGTCATCGGTATCAAAAATAAAGGTAGCCAGGTGATCAGCATGAGAAAAATATAATATTGTATTTGAGTGACCTTATCTCAGGAAAGGGGGAAATGTGCCCCTACAGATGTTACTGTACTGCTGGTCCTACCAGCCTGGGTAGCATAGCCAATATTGAGGGATTAAGAGTGTTCAGTCTTAACAGCAGGGGTAGGCAACCTAAGGCCCAGGGGCCGGATGCGGCCCCCCGAGGCCTTTGGACTGGCCCCAGGCCGGACCTGCCGCCACCTCCCCCCCCCCCCGCTGCCGCCACCTGCCATAATTATATTGATTATTGTTGTTATTACTTGTTCTTGGGGTTTTCTTGGCAAAATCTCCACAGGGGTTTTGCCATGGCTTTTCTGGGGTGGAGAGAGTGTGCATGCATATTATTATTATTATTATTATTATTATTATTATTAAAATATATTTATTTATTTATTTATTTATGGTGCTTCGGCCCCCCAATTGTCTGAGGGACAGCAACCTGGCCCCCAGCTCAAAAAGGTTGCCTACCCCTGCTTAACACCATGTGGAAATCCACAGGTTGCCCATCTCTGGGTTATCAGAAGGCATTGTTTTGGTGTAACATTCTTCTTTGGAAAGAAGGTACATTTGTGTAGGGGAATTCTAAATGACTTAAGATCTCTTCAACATAATGAGGAGCTGCACTGAGAAGAAGGTGATTCTAAGGAGCTTATCACATTACCTTTTAATTCAACATCAGCCTTCCAGGATGCAGCCGAGACGTGGCATGGAGGCAGGAATTATCTCATTGTAATTTGCTGCCGAATCATCAGGCAACTGCAGCCTGAATCACAACATCACTCATCTGGCCCTTTTTCAAAAACAGAAAGCTCCAGAGCTTTAATGGCGGCCAGCTGAGTGCGGATGGGACCCAGGCTGCAGTTGCCCAGCGATTCAGCAGTGAATGACAATGTGATAATTCCCACCTCTATGCTGCTTCCCAGCTACATCCCAGAAGGTTGATGTCAAATTAAAAGGTAAAGTGATAAGCTCCTAAGTATAGTTCTTACCTGCTTGTGTGATCATCCTGAGGAACAACTTAGATAGAATCAGTTTCCAAGACTTGTGGGCTTAATTTATACCCATGCTTGCCTAGGCTTTGGTCTAGCTCAAAAACATGGGCATCTTGAACCAGGAGAGAGGAACATGGTCATCTGCCCTAGGATTGTTGACACTGATTGTCAGTGGCTCTATATAGCAGGAATTTTTCCAAGAAATGCTTTGGATTGAATCTGGGATCTTCTGCATGCAGAGCAGGAGCATTGCCCATCAATGTTTTCTGTCTTCACAAGTCTTGGAAGAAGAAACCCTAGTTCTTGGCCAAGCAGCAGCCCTTCTTATGCCCCAGTAAAAAGGTGCTCCTTACTTCCTCCTGATCCATATTAAATCTTCTTTCTACTGGTTTCTGAAAATCTGACAGAGGACTTAAAAGATAGGACATGGGGTTGCTTCTTAACTTTTGTCAGTTGTTGGTGTAGTTCCTATATGACCTCCTCCCCACCATTACTGAATAATTGCACAACAGGATTGAGTTTTGAGGGACAAGATAGGAAGGCCCTAAATAAAATCTACAGTCACAGCCAAATGTTAGTCAGATCATGTTTCCTGTGTCATGGTAGGTTTTCAGGTTGTCTTTGTTCCCTGATCCCACCTGGTGGTTCAAGGGCTGACTGTTAGTCTCCAAGGAAAAGGTTGGCTACAAGGTCTGACTCCTCCAACTGTTCCCCACCCCCAGCTCTGTTACCTCTAAAGATTTAAGAACTGGCCTGGGGAAGTTGCATCTGGATCCTGTCACCCTAGTTTATCTCTGAAACTCTTCAAATCCAGCAGCCAGAAGTAGATAAAAATTGTGAAGGGGGTTTATTTTCTTAATCTTTTGAGGGTTTGTGTTGGCTGCAGATTGTTTTTAGGGACATGGCAATGTGGAAATGCCACCGATAGCACCCCCTCCTTACCTGACTGCCTCCCCCCCACATACACACCACTGTCTCACTTAGCCTTTCCTTGGACCCAAACTGCACCATTTCCAAGAATAGTACGTAATGGCAAAGAAGGCTGCAGCTCCTGCTTTTGTCAATGGAAAGGTGAAGGGGAAGCATTGGTGAAGGGGAACAGGATTCCAGAAGTTTTTACTTTGGGCAAGTTGGCTTTTGGCAAATGTTGGCAGTGCCAGTCTATGATGCCAGCCCCACTGAGAACCCACAGATCTACTTCTGACACACACTACTTCTGCCAATATCATCCTGAAATTTGGCACTATCTAGTCAGCAAGGGTGATTTGCTTTCCATTTATCAGAATAGGGAAGTAGGAGGTTGCCTTATGCTAGTACAGTACAGTGTCAAACCATCTGTTAGTCTAGCCTTGTGTTAACTATGTGCAGAGTCCAAATCAGGGGTCTTTCACATTATATACTGATCCAAAATTGTAACTTTCCACTATTTTTCTTTCTTGATGTGTTACTAGGAAATAGCGATAATGTTTGAGACTTGTGGGTTTCTAAGTAGACTGTAAAGGGTCATTTTTTTTCCTCTTTTAGATGATTTTGACCATCCACAGGTCCCACATTATCACAGTCATTACACAGGTTTAGCATAAATAAGGTCTCTCCATCTCTAAGGAAAAGGTTGGCTACAAGGTCTGACTTGGCAGCGTGCACTTAGAAAAGTAGCAAGGCGATAGTGTTCAAGAAAGCCATAATCTAGTCTATGATCCTTGGCATCTGGTCTAAATATGAAAAAAATCATTTTAAACTAAAGAGCTTTTGGAAAAGTGATTTTGTCCCTGATTTTGTCTGTTCCGGTGGTTTTGGTTTTGTGAGATTGCAAATCTCTCACCTCTAGTTGGGGATTTGGGGATTTCTAATCTGACAACTTCTAAGGAGGCAACTTCTGGAGCCAGCTGAGCAATGTCAATATGAGATTTAAAGCCTTCAGATAAGGTCCAAAATGTTTTATTAGTGGAATGGGATATTACTTTCAGGTACAGGTTAGGGAAAAGGTGAGATGACCCCAACCATAAGAATATTGTGTTGCATACATCGGATCCCAGTCCCAGCCCCTGATTTCTGCAGCCCAAAGGATCTGATATTAAGTAACATGAAAGGGTGAGGCCCTGAAGAGGGAGTGTCATAGAGAGTAGAGAACAGACTGATAAATAACATGACCTGGTACATAGTATCTTTCCCACATTTCTCCATATACTGTCTGAGACATAGGGAAGATGGCATCTTACTTTAACTTGGGCAAATAGTATCTATCCTACCGGAGACTAGCAAGCTTTGTTGTAGAGGTAGTGAGCAGGCAGGGCCTGGTGACACACACCATTCAGTCAGTCTTCCAACACCTTACTACCTTTGCCTGGCCTGCAGCATCTGCCACCTGAGAGACTCTGATCTCACTCTGCCTAATGGTAGGGCCAGCCTGTATTTTACAGTGGGAAGGGAAAAAGTCATCGGTACTAGTATATGCTCCACCTTCAGGTTAACACTTGCAGAGAATGCTTTCTGTTTTCTCTGGTTATCATGCTACTTGTCTGTAACATCCTGGACTCATCTTGCAGTGACAAATTGAATTGGATTACTTTAGTATATTATTTTTGTTTATCTTGTGGCTGTAAAAATGCAGTGGCCTTTTACAAATTAGACCTCTTTCCCAAGAACCTTAAGATCAGTGGTGAAAGTGAACTGGAGTACGGGAGAGAATCACAAAGCACAGGTCCTTTGGAAAGCTCTTAATCTCTGGCAAGTCTTTGCTTCTTCATTGCTTCCTTAGAAGTGTGACTGGTACTTTCTGTGGAAAGTTCAGTGTCTTAAGCCGAATTTGCCTGGACCCATTCCCCAAGGTTCACCATGTATAGGAAGACAGTAATAAAACTAGTGGCAGAGAAAGCTTTTAGGTAGGACCAACTTTATCATCCCATTATGGTCTTGTTATCTAGTTCTGGAATTCATACAAATTAGGGTGTTAGTTGTTTTGATACCTCCCTTCTGCTGTCCCTGTTCCTTTTGAGCTACAATTCCTCCTTGCCATTTTGAGATCTTCATGATTCTACGCATAGTTCTTTCAGGTTTTCTTGTACTGACTTTAGCTTTGCTTCATATTTTAGAATGAGGAAAAGAGCAGTTATGATATTTGATAAGCTGTGTGATGATTAACAGAGTGAAATATAATGTATCATAAATAGTCTTTAAAAAAAACCAACCAGCCAAATAGTGTTATGTCCCCAAAGCTTCTCCACTGATGAACATTAAAAAGTATGCCTAGTATTGAGAATAAAGTATTTGCATTTCCCAAGAAACAGCAAAGAAGAAATATGAACCGGAACCTTTTAATAGTTCTAGAGCATGTATGAAGTCAATTTTATTCTCTGAATCTCCTTTCCAACAACAAAACCAAGAGAGAGAGAGAGAGAGATTCCAGTCTGTTCCCTCACATCTTCACCAGCTGAGGTACATACCAAATACAAGAATCATAATGTTTTCAGATAAATCTGTAGCAGCTCAGAAAATACAGATGACATTTCATCAAGAGCAAACATTTATACAGAATGTGAAACATAGAGTAGAGCAGAGTGAAGAAGTTTAAATAATGCTGTGTCTTTATTGCCAACTCATGAAATACCGAGATATTCAGAAGAAAAACCTTTCATGTCAATCTTGTCCATGCGTGTGTGGTAACTTCACACAACAGGGACTGCAAAATCATCAGTGTTCACAATATTGTTTTATATGTGAGAATGAAGGAGAAGAAACCATTTCAAAATGTTATCTAATAGCAATTCTTTGCCTTCCTCCTCCTTGTTAAAGAAGGTATAAGACTAGTCCTGTTGTTGTAGGTATGCCATGGCATCTGCTCAGTAGATGGGCAGGTCAATGTATACATGTACCAGCAAGAAAATATGGGTCTTTTAAACTAGTATGTTGACATATAAAGTTGTCCATTGTCGTGAATATTATGTTTTAGTCCAGAACATCAAGATTAAACTTGGACTAAGCCATGGTTTGCAAATCCAATAGTGAAAGCAAGGGTAAAACTGCCAGCTTATGCATGCATATTTGGTGTGTGTGTGTGTGCGCGAGCGCAGGATTCCACTAAATATAGACGTTCCAAGAAAACATGCCTAGTTTTCACACTAGAGTGTTATAGCACTATATTCCACTTTAACTGCCATGGCAAAATCCTATGGAATCCTGGGATTTGCAGTCGAGGGAGGGGCATTTGGAATTATCAACCAGAGAGCTCTTGGGCCTCTTTAAACTACAAACCCCAGAATTCCACAGGATATTGTTAAAATGGAATACAGCCTGATAACAGTGTAGTGTGATAAGGATCTAGAATAGCAGGGGAAGAATTACAGACCAGCTTCTGATCTTCTCTACATATTTGCAGAATCCCAAAGCCATTTCATTGACAGACACTATGTTTATCATGTTGACCTCTTTGGAGATATAATCTTAAAAAGCAAACAAAGCACCAGATAGATAAGTGGAAGAGCAAAACTCTGTCATTGATCTTATTGATGGGTTGTGCAACAGCTTCTTCAGAGACTTTTACAATCTTTATGGAAGAGTAAGAGGTGCTGCCAATATCTGCAGATCATTGTCATGATAGACCATAACGGCTTCTTCAGAGCCGTTCCAGTCTATTGTGTCAATGCGTACTTAGGGAGTCCTCAATGCATGGATCATTGACACAGTACTACATAACGGCTCCTTAGAAGCCATTACTGGGTATCAAGTCAATGCATACTTAGGGAGTCTTTAATGCACAGGCCTAGGCACATAGACTCACTCTGAATTCTAACAATCTTTAGGAAGAATAGTTAAGTGCTGATTTCATTCAGAGAACATATCAATGCACAAGTACAAAAATGCATCCTAAGTGTTAAGTGTGTGTGTGTGTGTGTGTGTTAATTAATGAATCAACCTGTTATTAAACAAGCCTAGAATGACAGCACTGAAAAACAATGCAGTTCCAGTTATGCCCACCTGGCAATTTCACATTGCTTTATAAAATATTTATCAAAATTCATCTCCAAAGTCATCTTTCTACCAAGTAACCACACCAGTGAACTGCTACTAAAGTTCTGATGATATGGACTAATGGTAGTTCACACCATATAGTTGTGGTGATACATATTATATTACTATATTACATATAAGTAAATGCTGTGTGATGTGTGTGTATACCTGATACAAATATGTTCTTCATTTAATAATGCATACCTTGTATTTATGGTGACTGGTGGTGTTGGTGATCACTGCAAAAGAATTTTGTTTCCAATTCTAAAAATCCAAATTTGATTCAGACCATATTACAAGTGCCTTACAATGGCTCCAGCCTTCATGTGAGTCAAATGAGACTTTCCAACATGTTGTGGCATCACATTTGGAAACAAACACCCAGTCGTTTATATTCCTGCTGGGGAGATTTCATTGCACTGGGGGGGAAATGGTTCGAGTTTGCTGTTGTCGATTTTTATTTTCTTTTGTGTTTCTCTTACTGACTGACATCTGCTATCACGCTAAGCAGGTGTTCCTGTGTAAACGAACGTGCCATGTTTGTGTTTCACTATCCTCGCTATTGCGCACCCAAATGAGCAGCATGATTAAGAATCCTGTAAATTTTTGAAAGGAAACGGATGACTGCCCTACTAGAACATAATTACACCGTTCCAACATCCGCAGCTCACTGCTGCAGCCGAGTTGGAGAACAGCAGAAATTAATAATATATAATAGCATCATTCTCATAATTTAAAAATAAAATAAAGTCAAGTTGAAGATTCTGCTGACATGTGCTTTTGTCTCAATTCTTGAAAAAAATCTACACTTGATGTAGACCACATTATGAGCACCTTACAATTGCTCCAATTTCATGTGAGTCAAATGAGAATTTTCTTTTACTAGGGTGATAACTGGTTAGCAGTATCACACCAGATGGCATTATAGGACCTGATTCATCGGTGGGATTTTATTCAGGGAGGAAGAATTAATATCTTTATAAAATTAGAGGAGGAAGTGGAAAATGAGAATACAAAGATCTTTCTAGGTATCCTCGTACAAACACGTTGTAGAAAATCTTTATCTACCCCATAGTTATTTCATTTCACTTTTTGCTAGAGTCATTAAATCAAGGCATGCCTATGTGTTAATTCATTCTCTACTTTTCTCCTCCACCACCCACATCTAAAATAAAACACTGTTGCAGGGGAAAATAAGATTGATCAGTTTAAAAAGTTGTGTTGCATCAGCCTGCTCCCGCAAGAAACAGCCATGTTTTTGAAAACAATATTTTTGAGTGCCAAAATATGTGCTGAAAGGAGTCGTGTTACAAATCACTGTTAAAGTCAGCCCTGGGAGCTTGTGTTTTAATTACACCTCTCAACCTGGCTGGAGAAATGTGGCAACTTTCAACAGAGGGAAACATATTATTTGTTAGACTGCAAACTAGTCTGGAGAAAAACCCCTCCCCTCTCTTTCTATCTAGTTTAGATTCACTTATATAATTGAGTGCTATGGCCTAACAGATTTGTACTTATGCAAAATAAAAATGAATGAGCATGTGCCCAGAAAAAAAGCTACTATATTATTCACCTGTATATTGTACAACCTGTATGTGCAGCCATCACAGAGAGAACCACAACAGTCAGAGGCTGGCAAAGTCAGGCTTGTTATTATTATGGACTCTTAAACCAATTTAATTGCACCTGAGATTGTCATTTATACAGCCTCATGGGCATTATCTGGAGTGTTCAAGCTTAGTCCAGCAAAAATGTATTCATTTAATAGATTTCATGAACAGGTATTTGTTTAAGTTGGGTTCTCTGTGAATCAAATCTCAGAGCAATTTTCCATTTCTTCCTTAGGTTACTTGCTTCAAGTTGACTAATTTAAATAAGGCTTAGGTGCCTACAGTCTTATTGAATGTTCATTTTGATCAATATGGTTACATTAAAATTGTACAAAATATGAGGAAATATACTCTAACAACTCAGTGAAAAATAGAAGGACTTTCTCGGCATTGATTGAGGTTTCTGAAGACGTATTAATTTGTTGTTTTAATGCTACGGGGAAGGAGTGAATTGGCCACAAGGCACACCTACACAATTCAAACAGTAGCAGATTATATTCTATAAAACACGGTTCTTTCTTCTACCAGCATACATAATAATTGGAGGATTTTATAGCAGTATTCCATTTAGGGATTATGGCCCATTTATCTAAAGTTCATCCCATATTCATGGGAGTTAGTTCTATTGAGTTAGTCACATCAGCTGGTAAACGGTACCAATGCTTAACAAAGACAGGGATGTACTTGATACTGGGTATAAGAGCAGAAGACAGAAATAGATTTTCTGTCCCACAGGTGAAATTGAGAGGGTGTGTGTGTGAGAGAGAGACAGAGAGAGGGGGGGCTGTTTGTCACTCATTTGTGTGGCAAGTTTACATGCCAAATTGGGTGTGGGTATAACATTAAGCCAAGGATAGGCTACTGCAGCTGGGGCCAGTTTTCACCCCCACGGTTGGTACAATCAAAACCAGAGGTCCGCCTTGTCCCTTCTGGTGGCATCCTGTTCAGAGGATGCATGTCCCAAACCCAGGTTTTGGTGCAAGCAGTCCAGACAAGGCCCTTATTTCCAGTTTCTTGTGAAGGCTTCTGGTATCTGTTGGGGTCTGTGAGAGTTCAGGGAAGTGTTAGAGATCAAACCACTGCTCCTTGTCTTTTTTGGGGGAGGTGGCATTCTAGAGAATGAAATGCCCCACTCCAGATTTCAGTAGGGGGGTTCTAAGGAATTTTAGGGAAGCTTGGGGAACTTTCCTAAAAACACACTCTGAAGGGACAACATGCCACCCTGCCCACATATGTATTGAGCACAAGCAATGCATCTCATGTCAAAACACTTCTCTGCATATGTGAGTGGGACAAAAATGTTCCAGCCTGGAAATCTGTTGAAGATTAAAGTGTAAATCCCTAAAAAGAAAAAGAAATGTTGCTCCTTTGCCATCCTTTGTGTACTCATATATTGCAAAGGGATTACTCATGGCACCAGGATATTATTCTGGATGTCTGTGGAAGGAAAATTCAGAAACCACATATCCACTATATGCATAAACTCATCTGCATGAATGATATAGGTGTATACAGAGATCCGGGCACAAGCACCTACCAGTGTTTCCAGGCTAGCTTATACTTCTGTGAAGTGGGCTATTTATATCACAATAAATGTCTTTGTTGCTCAATTCATGCCATTTACCAATCCTACGCACACCAGTTTTATGCAGCTCAATGCAGGTACAAACTGCAGATCATGCTAGAAAACAAACTGCAGATCATGCTAGAAAAAAAAAAAGTCTTTCATCTTACAAGTTCAACTATAGTTAAATGATGGAATTTGCTACCACAAGACAGCTTTAAAAGAGGATTAGATAAATTCATGGAGGATAAGATTATCAGTAGCTACCGTTAGTCTGATGGTTACATGCTACCTCCAAGATCAAAGGCAATATCCCTCTCAGTACCAGGCTCCAGGAAACACAGGAAGGAGATGGCTATTACCCTCACATCCTTCTTTGGGCATCTTGTAGCCATCTAGTTGGCCATTGTTTGGAAGAAAATGCAAAACTAGATAGGCCTTTGGTTCTTATGAGCCTCTGCAAAGTTGTAAACAACAGCACATTTCAGAATTGGCTTAAAATTTTGAAGACACTGGCTGAGATCCTTACATTACTTCAACATAACCAAAATATCTGCCAGTAGAGTTACATTATACTTGCCCTAGCCAGCTCCTACACTGAATAACAATGTAGTACAACATATGTGGATGAATGGATAACCCATGTTCTTACATTACTCTGGGAATGCATTACTGCATTCGCAATGCTTCTGTATGTGCACCTCCAATCCGGCTGCTGACAGCTCAATATGAGCGTAGCACATTGACTACAACAATCATTATACCTGTGAGTGCAACTATATTTGTGTGTATGTCACTAAGTGGAAACCAGCCACTGTGTGAAACTTCATTAGTCATTTTGATTATAGATGAATATTAGATACCTCCATGTTTTTATATACAGGTTGAGTCTCACTTATCCGGAATACCAACATTTGAAATATTCACCACCTTGAATCCCTATATAGGAAGAAAGGCAGGATTTATTATTATCATTATCATTATTATTATTATTATTATTAACAATAATATCCCAAAACCATAACTTTTTTTCTTGGGTGCCTGAGACATTGGCACCTTTGCTTTATGATGGTTTAATATACATAACCTTTGTTTCCTGTACAAAATTATTAAAAAATATTGTACAAAATTGCTCGTAAGGTATGTATGAAACATAAATGAATTTTGTGTTTATATTTGGGTCCCATCTCCAAGACACCTCATTATGTATACAAATACAGGTATTCAAAAATAAAAATACATATCCAAAATCCAAAAAAACCTTTTTCAGATAAGGGAGACTCAACCTATACAAGCACCCAGTGAGACTCAACTTATATATATGTACCTCTATAGTTTATATGTTTCTTTTATATACTCAATAAAAGTTCACCACAAGTTAAGCTGCTGCTGGTAGTAATACCATCTCAGTTTTTCTGTTCAAAAAGAAGATTGTCATTTAGAAATACATTTCAGGAAATATATCTGCAGAGATTAATTGGTCTGAGGAACCCCCTTCTTGTAAACTTATCCCCCTGGCATAACATTAGGTATTTCAAACTATCAATTTCTTGAGTTAGTGTTCAAGCCTGGAGAAAAGAATTATTACAGATTATAAGAATGAGTGATTTTATTTGCCTACTGAAATAATTGTTTTTATATGGAATATTTTATTTGCTCTTCTTTCATTAAGAAGCCCAAGCCTGTCTGTACTTTTTGGGGTGAGGGTTGTTCCTGTTTTGTAATACAGTGATGGTACCCAAATTCTGAATATTGTAGATCCTAACTAAAGGTAAAGGTAAAGGTAAAGGTATTCTCCATTGACAAGGTTGTCAAGTCGTGTCTGACCATAGGGGGTGGTGATCATCTCTGTTACTAAGCCAAAGAGCCAGCGTTGTCAGAGACTACTTTGTGACCATGTGGCCAGCATGATTGCACAGAATGCTGTTTACCTTCCCACCAAAGTGGTACCTATTTATCTACTTGCATTTGCATGCTTTCAAACTGCTAGGTTGGCAGAATTTGGGATTAGTGACAGGAGCTCGCCCCATCATGCAGCAACCGGGCCTCCAACTGCCGATCTTACAATCAACAGAGTCAGCTTCTTAACCACTTGAGCTACTGCATTCTAATACTGCATTCTATATTGAATACTAACTAAGCATCTCTAAATAGAAAGAGCTTTGTTTTTCATGGAGGAGATAGAGATTTGACATAGGACCTCATTGGAACAGGTATATTTTAAAACAGATTCCCTCCTTCTGGTGAATCCTTGTCACCCTGCATTTTTCCAGCTTTGGAGGGGACAAGAAGCTTGTAAGCGGGAAAGGGAGAATTAGTAGACAAAGCATCCTTCCTTCTGCTGGCTTGCTGTTGAGGTAGGGCAACAAATAACCCTCCTCTCAAGTCATGGTGTGTAGTATCCTGAAACAGACACATTATTTTTGTTCATGAGGCAGAATATTCCACCAGAAACTTTCCCCTCCCCTGCCAGTAAAAATACAATAATAAAAGTAGATAATAATAATAATAATAATAATAATAATAATAAATTTTATTTTTAACCCATCCCTCTGCAAGCAATCGAGGCAGCGTACAAAGTTAAAACAAGACAGCAGTTAAAACAATTCTATCCCCCTCAATCCCTAACCCACCCACCCCATAAAAGTCGAATTAAACTAGTAAAATAATTAAAATATCAAATAAATCACAAATAAATCAACAATAATAATTAAAACATTAGAACAACAGTGGTGTCAGGGAGCAGTAACCATCCAAACTCTGATAGGGGTGGGAAAATTAATGAACAATTAATGAACAATTTGTCATTTTTTCTTCATACTCAAGACAGCTTCTTCATTCTACCTAATGGTAGGGCTGGCCCAGACTGATAGGAGCTTCTATGTACAGAATTCTGTTCAAGGGAGATTTCTGCCAGTGAGAGGAAAATAAGAATCCTAGCCTATGTCTGTCCAAGATGCTTTAGCTGGTGCTTTGTAAAATGCCTGCAGTTGTAGCACTGCTATCTACTGTTATTATATCATTTTAAAAGGTTGTTGGTATCACTTTCAGCTTTGGGGCATGTTTTCTAACCTTACCTGTTGTGTGATCTCTTTCTTCCCTTTATCTTTGATCTCCTTACTAAGCAATCTGTAACTGCACTGTGTTTTCCAAGATAGCATCTCTTTCCTACATGGCAACAAAAATAATTTCTTATACTCAGAAGTTCAGCTAAATCAGCACACAGCAAAAATGAAGACAAGAAGCAAAGGGAGGAGGGCAGAGAGAGAGGTGGGAAAAGGTGGCAGTAGGAGGCACACAGTCTGAACAAAAAGGCAGCCATTAATACAATAGAAGAAGAAGTTAACTAAGGAAAAGGTTTCTCTAGTTAAAAAGCTATCATAAGCATTTCTCATATCTGTTTGAAAGTTGTCAATTGCTAAAAAGAACCAACAAAACAACAACATCAGGGCTCCGACTTTCCAATTCAGAGGTAGGCAACCTTTTTGAGCCGGGGGCCGGGTTGCTGTCCCTCAGACAATTGGGGGGCCGAAGCACCAAAAATAAATAAATAAAAATTAAAATTAAAAATTAGAAAAAAAATTTTAAAAATATGCATGCACACCCTCTCAGCCCCAGAAAAGCCATGGCAAAACCCCTGTGGAGATTTTGCCAAGAAAACCCCAAGAACAAGTAATAACAACAATAATCAATATCATCATGGCGGGTGGAAGCGGCGGTGGCAGGACCGGCCTGGGGCCGGTCCAAAAGCCTTGGGGGGCCGCATCCAGCCCCTGAGCCTTAGGTTGCCTACCCATGTTCTAATTCATCATGCATCAAGAATGGCATACTCTAAGGGTCTCTCATGCTGGCAAGGGATAATGGGAGTTGTAGTTCATCAGGAGGCCATGCTGTTAGAGAAGGCTAGCCTACATAATAGCTCTACTGAATTTAGTAGGATTTAAAAGTCTGAAAAGATTATCACATGGAGGCTTAACGTCCATAAAACGTCCTTAAATCATCCAGCAAGCGCAAAGGTGTGATAGTTGGTCGCACTTGTCCCCGTGATTAAATCATCATGGAGGCACCCCCTCGCCTCTCCGGTCATTAAAGCATTCACAGAGCCTGCCATCTGTTAATAACAGGGGCTTCCATTATTAACCAATAACAGCTCAGCAAACGCTTTAATGACAGGAGAGGAGAAGGGACACCACCATGACGATTTAATCACGGGGACAAGCACAACCGACTATCATACCTTCACACTTCCTGGACGGTTTAGGGACATTTTATGGATGGTAAGCCTCCATGTGATAATCTCCTGCTTGGGGCCTCAATACTGGAGGGAGTGCCTCTTCTGACAGGTATCTGCCCAAGTATTGAGGTCTGCTGAGAGGAGGTCGTCTTCTGTGTCCCACCAATGAGGTCAATATACCGTGTGAGGATGTGAGAGAGGGCCTTTTCAGCTGTAGCACCTCAATTGTGGAATGCTCTGTCCCTTGGCAGCCCAACCTTTGTTTCATTTAAGCACCAAATAAATACATTTGTCAAATCCTTTGGGCCTCAGTGATTTATCTAAAAATTATAATACACACAGTTGTAAAATGTTTTTAATCTTTTAAACCTGTTTTAACTTGTTAATTGTATTTAAATGTTCTTAATCTATTTAAAATATTTTCATTACTTTAACTTGTTCACATGTATGTTACTTGTATGCTGCCCTGAGATCTGTTAATACAGGGAGAAAAAGAAATGTTTAACTAAATAAACATGAAACATATTGGACCCTATACTTTCTTAGCAAGCCTCTGAACTTGGTGGGCTGTTCAAGTTCAGAAGATCTGACTTGGCATTTGTAGCCCAGCCAAGATAAATGCTTAGCTTTTGGGTTGTTTTTCTGCATGGTAATCTCAATTCTCTACCTCTCCCGCTCCCCAGTTGTGTTTCATGTTTGTGAAGATTTTAATATCAAGGGTATTGCTATGTAAACAAGTGTACGTTTACTGAAGCAGCTTCCCTTACACTCTTCCCTTGTAATCAGATGTGAAAATTACACCCTCCTTTTTAGATACATGATAATTGCACGTTTCAACATACGAAGAATTGTCTCTGTTTCAGTTGGTAGAGTGAAAGGAAAGGGAGAAAACTCAAGGCATTCAACAAAAATATGTTATTACATTACAGATTGCTGCCATTGCTCTTTTGGGGAAAAGTGAAGTTTGCAATCAAAACTATGATCAAGATATATGTATTCTCTCTTGCATACACATGTAAATAGAAAAATTTTATTTACATTTAAAACAGAAAAATTCCCTTATGCTATTTCAAGGATGCAAGCTTTACTTATATCCTGCCTACATTCCTTTATTCTGAGATGTAGCTTAACTCTAAAAGTGTTATTTATGAGACATTTAAAGAAATGTTCCCTTATCTTTACTCCATTTGGATCTTCTTGTCTCATAATTACTTCATCTTACTGGCAGTCATTCCTACTTTCCTTTTGCCTTTTGCCTTTAGTGACTTATACCCGAGAATGGGATCTGTAGAGATGGAAGAATCAGATGTTATTGTTTTGCAGCAGGGTGATAGTAGTGGGAGAAAATAATAATGTGTACATGCAAAACCCCAAATTAAAAAAGACAAAAATCAAAACTAAACTAAAAACTCCAAACCTCAGTGACACTCCAAAACATTTCACAGTTAAGTTCACAATTACCATTAACTTTGCTCACTGCACATTTTCAAATATAGGGGACCCCTGTTTGTCTGACCGGTTAGGGACCAAAGGACTGTCAGAAAGTGGAATTGATTGAAAAGTTGAATCCAGATTGTTTTAGCTTGAAAATGCATTTTGGCCACTGAAAACATAAATAACACTATATGTCACTTCTGAATGTGTGCAAATGGTAACTTAACACACTATACACATGGGCATGTAAGTGGTTAAGCAAGTCTTATAGACAAGAAGAGCAGACAAAAGAGTGGAACCTCTTGAATTAATACGTGTCTGTAATTTGCAGGTATTGAAAGAGTTTGTTGCCAGAAAGTTTTGATGCCTCAAAAAGCAGGGAAGCCTGTATCCTTTTCAGAGAAGTTTGTCTGATTAGCCAGTATTCATTTCAAAATATGGCATGTTAGGCATAACACACAGCAAAAGTTGTGGCAATGTAACCTTAACCACAGATGTCTCTGAATCATTTCCTTCTGTCTTTTTGACTGGATGGCACTTTCTGGCTCTGTTGGACTTCAGCTCCAATAATCTCCAGCCAGCATAGTCAGATATGCTAGTTAGAGATTGTGAGATTTAAGTCCAATCTATCTGGAGGATACCAGCTTGGAGAAGGTTATAATGAACCCCATTCAAGCAAGAATGAATTCTTTACCTAGATTAGCCACAAGGCTGTTTTACTTTGGTGCTCTGTCACCCAATGAATTCTTTTAAGAATGTCAGATCTCTCAGAAATGATTTAACTCAATCTCCCTTGAGTGAATGTCAAGTGACACTGCATACCTGCATTAAATATTTCCAAGTAGATGCAATATCTTCTGTTGAGGGTTATGCTCATCCTAACAAAGTTAAAAGGAGCTTTTTAAAAAAGTGCACCCAGCAAATTATTTAATCTGACATTGTAATGTCAGATCACCCACTCTTAGACTAACCATCTCAGAGCAATCAAGGCAATGGCTTTCAGCAATCTCACTCAAGAAGCTATGGCTCAGACATGAATAAGAAGATGGTAGCCCTTTGAGTCATCCAGATGCCAGATGATTACACCAGTTTGAGTTTAGTTAGGAACACTTACTACTACAAAAACATTCAGGTATCTATAGTAACCCAAAAGGGCTTAATTATATGGTGCCTGGAAAAGACATACCTGCAGCTGCTCAGCACCCTTCAAACCCAATGTAGCTCATTCTGGAATAGGATTGACTCAGAGGAGAGAGTGCCACCTACTGAGTCATTAGCACACCCTCTGTTTCCTTTCCAGATTTTGAATCCTATTTTTTCTTGAGGTTGGAGGGGGAGATCAGTGGGAGCAGAAAACAAAGGCATGGAAGAAAAGGAAGGGCAAACAGCAGGAGCTGCAAGGACAAGGGCAATAACCCAAGCAGTAGTGTTACATTTTCAAAGGTAGTTACGTGTTTCTGATTTGGTTGTAGATGGGACTCTGCAGCTAACTCCATTTACAATCAGTAGGTGTGTTTAAGCAACGTAGGGGGAGAAACAGACAGGCAGGAAAAAGTGGCTTGAAGCTGCCTTTCCCAAAGCCTCATTGAAACCCCACCAACCACAGTGCCAGATGGAGTATGCATGTCATGACCACACAGCATGGCTTCAAGCCACGTCAGTGGGTACTTTGTTGTTGTTTTTACTGTCCCCATCATCATCATTGTGTACCTTTGCAGTAGTGCACTGCTGACGACTGCCATCCCATTGAATAGCCGTCCCTGTGACATTCACATGTGCAGCACTTCACCAGGACAGGGCATCAAAGCAGAGGTGTGCCCATGCAGATGCCAGCAAGGTACAATCATGCCTCTCTTCATCCCCCCAATTCCCCCTCTTTGACTGTCTGTTTTGTGTGTGCTGTACTCATCTCCATGAGAAGTTCCATGGTTTCTCTTTTGGGCATTACCACCTCCACCACTTGTGTACAGAAGCTCTGTCCCTTTTAAGTGAGCTCCTCTGATGGGGTGTTTACATTCACAAGTAGGGGTAGGGTTTGGAAAGAGCACCCCTTTAGAAATGCATTGGCATTGGTGCATTTATACACACATGTGAAGGTGCGCACTTTTCAGGAAGAAAGGGAAAAAAGCTGCTTCTTTTTGAAGAGACTTTTCTCCTCATAAGGTGCCTAGAGGGTGCTTTCCTGCTGGCTTCAAAGCATGGTCATCTAAATGCCACGCCTTCAAGCCAGCCTGAAAGCCCCTCTTTTTGCCTGTCTGTTTAGCTCCTAAATTCCCTAAAGCAAAGGTGAAAAATGTGTGGCCCTGAGCTTGGCCTTCTGGATGGGGCTGATGAGAATTGTACTGCAGCAACATCAAGAAAGCCATCTATTCCCCAAAACTGACTTGAAAGAACAAGTTTCTCTCAATGGCTAATACTGAACCAGATGCTGGCTTGCGGTACATTTTGTATCACTTACAACCATCAATAGCAAATTTCACTAAAGGAAGGAAGCTACAGGAGTTAAAAGAAAGTAAAGACAAATCATTATCTGTAAAACTGGGCATGTTAAAATGACTTGGTCAGATTGATAAGGGTGGGATCAGATATACCAACAGAACTGAAAATGTTGCATTAGAGGGGGGTCCAGAGAGAGAGAGAGAGAGAGAGAGAGAGAGCAGGTGAGACACTAAAATCTCTTCCTAAGGAGAAAGCATTTGTAGTATCAGAGCTCTACAGACATAGGGAAGAACAGTACCTCTGGGGAACATAGCTGCTGAAAGAATGGCATGCAGAGAGAATAGCCAAGAGAGTACGAGTTGTGGGAGAAAACTTCATCAGGTTTACAGTGATTCTCACAATTATTAAGGGGGAAAGTATGCTATTTTTTATGTGTGAGGAAGTCACTATTAGTGCAGGACATAAATGTTAGGAAGAAAGAAAAATGGCCAAAAGGAAAAAGTTGAACTTCTGGAAGACTTTAGCAGAAATAGAGATCAGTTGATCAAGGTACAAAGATGTCTGTGTTAGTGTTGCTCTATGGCAGGGGTAGGCAACCTAAGGCCCGGGGGCCAGATGCGGTCCCCCGAGGCCTTTGGACCGGCCCCAGGCCAGTCCTGCTGCTGCCGCCACTGCCGCCCCCGCCCCCCGCCCCCCGCCATGATGATATTGATTATTGTTGTTATTACTTGTTCTTGGGGTTTTCTTGGCGAAATCTCCACAGGAGTTTTGCCATGGCTTTCTGGGGCTGAGAGAGTGTGCATGCATATTTTTTTAATTTTTATTTTTTTATTTTTAATATTTATTTATTTATTTATTTATTTTTGGTGCTTCGGCCCCCCAATTGTCTGAGGGACAGCAACCCGGCCCCCGGCTCAAAAAGGTTGCCTATCCCTGCTCTATGGCATCTGAAAAGGAGTATGGATCAAGAGTTGTGGGAGGGCTGAAATGGTTTAATGGGCATGTGCATAGGGACTGTTGGGGGGAAAAAACAACCCTTCTCTGTCATGAGGAAGAACCAGAAAATCATAGAGTTGAAAGGGACCTCATAAGCCATTGGTTCAGAATAATTTTTCTGTGGTTCAGAGACACAGTTGTCCTATTAATATGGCAACCATATGGGTAGAGCTGATCATAAGGAACATTCCAGTACTGAGACACAGACCATTCCCCAACCTGGTGCTCTTCAACTACATTGGGTAACAAATTCCCTATCTCACAAACAGATTGTGGAAGGTTTAGCCTGACATATGTGGAGAGTACTAGGTTGAGGAAAGTGGCACACACATGTGTTGTTGTAGTCAGTATCCCAATCAACTTTGCTTTTATCTCTGTGACAAGTTCTTAGCTACAAAAGTAAGCAGCCATTGTAAAGTCTAAAAATTGGGTCTTCCTTGTTGTCTACTTATCGCCGACCATCAATGAGGTCGTAACATCTTTGGACTGTATCATTTCATACCAGCAGGGAAGGCTCATATGATTAAATGCTCCAACATTCCTTAAAATCCTCCATGAATTGAAAACCAGCATTTTTTTCAATTCATGGTGTAATGGTTTCAGCGTGATGTAATGATTTGAGTATGGACTTTGACTCTGCAGACCAGGGTTTGAAACCCAGCTCAGCCATGTAAGCCCACTGGGTGACTTTGGGCAAGTCATACTCTATCAGCCTCACAGGATGGCAATGGCAAAGCCCCTCTGAAGAAAATTGCCAAGAAAACCCCAAGATAAGTTCACCTTAGAATCACCATAATCCGGAAACAACTTGAAGACACACAATGGCAACAACAAATGTATAGACAAAATGTTAACTTAGAACTTTTCCCCAAGACATCTCTCTGATTTTGATCTTGCAGGGAAGTGTACTCATCATAAAAGTTTACACCTGCAGCCTAAAATTGTCCATACCAGGAACAGGTTTACCACCTCATTCTTTATCTGGAGAATATGGAACGAGGGCACAGGAGGTGGAGCAGGATAAAGAATCAGGATGGGCTCTGGCAATATGCACCATACTTTTGCAAACTGAAAATTCTGTATTGGGACTATATATCATACTACACTGTTATAGCACTATTATTCAATTTTAACTGTGATGTCTGCCTCCTGTGGAATCCTGGGATTTGAATTTTAGGGAAGTGCATTTATAATTCTCTGCCAGAGAGTTCTTAGGCCTCACTAAACTACAAATTCCAGAATTCCACAGGAGGCAGCCATAGCACTTATAGTGGAATAAGAGCACCATGTAGTGTGATATTCTCCTTGGACTATAGAACAGTGAGCCAGTGATTTCAGATAGTGTGTTCTTCCTTTATGCTGAAAAGTCAATTCTGCTTTTAATATCTATTCTCACTGTCCTCTTACAGTACAGGAAGAGACATTGCAAGTGTTCAGGATTGCATAAACTGAGCCACCACCAGCAGTATTTTTCTTATGCAAAATGTGACTTCAGAAAGCCCACTGCTTTAGCAGAGTCCTTCTGCTAACAGACTGGTTTCCCCATTCATTTGTAACTGCTGTTAAATGGGGTAATAAAATTAAAGATGGTGCATTTGTATCTTGGAGGTATGTAAATCAGGAGCTGTGCCATTTATTTCAATGGATTTCTACTAGGGCAAGAAGCATTAGGCCTTATGTCACCAAGATGATGAAATTTCCCTAGGCTAGAGGAGGAGACTGCTGCTTTCAGCAGAAAGGTGCCTTTTAAAATAAAAATCCTTCTGTATTTCAGAAAGACCAGTGTGCCCATAATCGCGTTATTAGATTACCAAGTTAACAGAGGATGGCTGATTTTAAAAGCCTTTGCTGCTGTTGTTATTTACTTTGCTCAACCCAAATTTGAATGTGTCCACAAAAGTAGATACTTAACATTTTGATACTGGTTGCCAATCAGATACAAAGGAAGCTTTTATAGAGTAAAATTCATTGGACTCTCCTGTACAAACCCTGTTACTATCAATTGGAGCCACGTAAGAGCACAATAGTGGTCTTGCACAAATGCTTTTCATTTAACTGGCATTTATGTAGGAAACTTTCCCAGTGGGTCATGTTCAAAAATAATCTGATTGACATTTTCAACCTCTTATACGGAGGTGGGCCAATATTCTGTCCCTGGGCCCTGCTAGGGGCTGCATAGATGGCCAAAAATACCCCCCACAGCAAAACCATAAGTTGACTAGAATAAAAACTGGTATTTTTAATATGTCAAACAGTGTAGAAAGGCTAACAAATGATTAAAAAGGTGAGTTTCTGTTCCCAGAGGTTTTCACCCTATTTTTGGCCAGAAAAAAGGCACTGTGGAATCTGAAGACATGAAGGGCTACAAAAACAGTTTTGGGGTGGGAGTGCATATTGCCCAAGGTTTACACCTTGCCCACCTCTGCTCTAATGGTTTATTTAGGACACATACTGCCAGAATTTCTCCAGATGACCACAGCTAATCCAGTGTTAATAGTCCAAATCCAGCTGAATCAAAACTTTATAAATAAATGCGGTCATCAAATGTATAAACACACAAACACACACACACCACTGTACATGAAAATCAGTAATTGGACTTGCCAAAATTTCCTCTTAAAACTGAGATCTGAGTGGTTGCAGAGAAAGACTTTCAGTTCTTTGTGCATTTAATACAATTCTTGGGGGGGGGTATACACTCACATCCATTCTGTATAAAAAGATATTTATAACATAGAGCCAAATCTATGCCAGTTTATGAAACGACATGCTAAATATACAAAGCTTAAAGTAATCGTGAAGGAACCAAAGGGCATAAGGTGCCTGACACAATGTAGTGATCCGCATTGTGTGTTGCGTTTTCTGCTATTTTCTGCTTTCATAATTCAGGGCTGAGAGAGGTAGTGTCATCCCTTAGTGGCACTGTTGTAAATAGTGTATTTGCCATAGGTTGATGATAGACCATTCTGGTGGTTATAGCTGCAATTTTAGTCTCTTTTGATATGGTCGAGATTTTTTTTTCCCCTGCCTCTCTTTGGTCTTCTTAAATCCTGCATTGGGTTCAGTGTGGATTTTGCATGTGGATAAAAGGAGCAGGATTTAGCCCTCGATATCTAGGCCATCCTGTAGTTTGTGGATTGACTGCAACACCAAGCGGAACCATGTGTACAGAAAGAAACATTCGCGGCAGCATTAAGGCAAATAGTGAAGAGAAACAGCAGTATTGGAAGTTTGCCCTTCTAAAAAGCCTCTGTTGATGCTAACTCCCTTTCCTGTCTTTTTCTAGCATTAGGAGAAGGAGAAGAGGTCTAGTATTACTTTGGCTGCTGTGTTCAGAGCTTATGTTCATTGGCGTTGACTGCTTTATTTTTCTGGTGGCTTTGCAGCAACAATGAGGTGACCTGGTAATGTGCATACTGATGTGAACTCTAGCTTGCAAACTACTGAAAAGAGCATGTTCCCTATTTTCACAAATGGTGCAGAGGAATATTTTACAGCTAGATGCCTTACCTGGTGTTTACACACATACACAATTCCCCGTTGTAAGAAAGAGATTCAGAACTAATACTAGTATTAACTACCGCAAACTAAAATAACCCAATTGTGATTTGGGGAAAAAATAAAATAAATCAAGGTTGATCAATGGTCATTAATAGTGCAGCCACATCCATTCATCTGCTATTGCTGAGACTTCTGTGAACTGGAAAAGTTCACAGTAATATATATCTCAAAGTTCTCCTTTCCCCCCTATGTCTCTCTTTCTCTCTGTCAAGCCCACTCCCAAATTTCACTATTTGCTGTTTGCTATGCTGGTCTGACATGATATGATTTGTGCATTGCAGGGTCACAACAACCTACTTGCAGGACAATTTGCTGAATCAAGAGGGTGATTGTGTCTGGTGCCAGTCAGTCGCAATTAGGCCCAGGATCAGGGAGGCCCAGGGCTTGTGTATCGTCTTGGGCAAGCTTCATAGAAATCAGCTCACCTGAAACTAATTGTCACAACAGAGACCTTATGCAAATGAGCCCTAGGGTTAGCGTGGGAAAAGAAAAACTGTCGCAAGGATAGGTGACCTGCTGAGCGGGGGGTCTGTTGCTGGGGAAATCTTTGTTCAAGCAAGGATTTTTTTAAAACAACGACAAAAAATTCACATTGTTCCAAATCCAAGAAAACGTAGCATATATACTCGCTAAGAAAGCGTGGGGAGCACACTCATCTGAAAGTCCAATCAAGGGGGCAGCCAGTTTTTGAGCAGCTTCTCATAAACTGGAAGGGTGTTGTTGTTTTTTTTAAATACACAGTAAGTTCGAGAAAGCAACATTGCTCTTCTTTGCAAATATTGCTCTGGTCATTTTGACTGAAGTAGAATTGGTCCTAGCTTAAGTGTAAAACCTGTTGGGAGGCTGCAGTACCTTCTACCTAAGTGGCCTGCAGTGATTCTGTCTCTCGATAGGATTCCCTGAAAGACAAAACCAAATTCTTTGGGCAGCTGTAGCTTTGCTTATGAGAAAACTCATTGAGAAAAGACTGAATTAAGCTGCATATGCAGCCATTTTCATCCTCATATTGAAAACAATGGAGAAAGCAAAAGAAGAAGCTTTGCATAATTTCTTGCAAATATTTTCTTTAGAACGCAGTGTCTTGTTTCATGGCCACTTCAGCTTAGAGCAAGATGGAGGCAAGAATACTGTATTTATGAATGCTAGAGACAATGATCAATATCTGAATGTGAAAATGGGTGTTTCTGATAGGCACCTCTCCACCTCCCCTCCTGTTAGAGGTGAAAAAGTTAGCATTGTACAAAATTGATCTGTCTTCTTTTGCCTTCAGTACATTTCTGCTGAAGTTATAAATGCATCACTATATAAAAAATAACAGAGCATTACTGTACTGTTTAAATTAAATTTAAATTTATTTCATGCTGTCAGTGGAATCAGATTGCTTCCTTTTTTTCTGAAACTTTATGCAATAATTTGAAAATATGAAGTTCAAAGTATCACGCCATTGTCAACAGGTCTGTTAGCCTTCAGCTGAATATTTTCCACAGGAATAAAAAAATTTACAATAAAAAAAGAAAAGAAAAGAAAAGAAATACAGCACCAGTGTTGTATTTTTTCTAAATTGTACTCAGTTTCCAGGAAAGCATTATGCAACCTGGGGAGACAAAAGTAACCTGTTTGGACAATGATCTTTAAAAGAATAGGGGTTTTTTTTAACTTTTTTTTTTTTTTTTTTTGGTTGATGAATTGATGGTGGCTTGTCAAAAGAGATGCAGTTGGACATTTATTAGTCCAGCCACTTGTGAACTCAACTTGTGAGACACCAATTTCATAAAACAAGGATACCTTAAAATAATGCTGTTTAATCAACCTAGTTCTCTCTCTCTCTTTTTAACCCCACCCCACCTCCATAATCTCTTTTGTCCCTTTTTCCTCTGTCTGAAATAATTTCCACAAATAGGAGATGTTTCACAGTGGGCACGAAGTGCTCAGCTTTCACTCATCAAACTTTAATCGGAACTGCATTTTAGTTTTTGAATAAAGAACACTTAAAAAATTTAGATGCAAATTATTTTGCATTATTCATGCTCTAAGTGTCCTTGTAGATTTAAACACTTCTGAGGCCACCTTGATTCAAGTAATTACCTAGGCCCTCACTGCTCCATCATGAATAAGGTATTTTGTACAAGTAAAGTATGCACCCGATGAGCTTTTAAAGTGGCTTTACACTGAACTTGTGTATTGCTTCTTGTGCATGAGTGATTTGAACATGCGTCGCAATCTGTCTCAGGTGGGAAATCCTGGCAGGGCATCCATGAGTGACGAAAGGAAGCCTAAGAGTCTTGGAGCACACATACAGGCACACACAAACACACACAGACACACACAGAGAGTTTCTTTGTCATTCTCTTAAGAATCTCCAAGTGATTCTCCTTGCTCTGAATCTCATGGATTGGGCAATGAAAACCTGAAAGAAGAGAGTGCCTTTGGAGGAGGTTGGGGACGGGGGTGGGGGGGAGAGAAGAATCTTAACTCCTTGCTTTCTACAGCCATGCCCATATCCCGGCTGCTCATGCTCAGTTACTTAAGGCTTCCCCCCATCCAAATAAGATAATGTAAGTCTTTCTACTTTTATGTAGCATTGTGCATCTGTCTGCCCATCTGTCTCTCAAGTCTCTCTCACATACCAGAACAAGGTACCACCTGAACAATATTTTTCACACAATGGAACTGGCTGAACAGCTGAAGACTGCTTGAAGCAGGAATAACTGTAGAGATGGGGGAGACAACAGCATATATTTCACTTTGCATTGTAGATAAATGTATGTGTGTGAGAGAGAGAGAAATAGAGAGACAGACAGAGGGAGAAAAAGAGAAATAGAAACAGAAAGAGTATATAAGTTTGCAACAGTTATGTGTATTTTTCTGGACCTTGTAGTTCTGTGTTGGTTGACTCCATACCTTCTGCCCCAGCCTTTTAAGATATTTTGGCTTCCACAAAGACAAGGATTGTATATTGCTATACTCATGATATATACTTATAATATACCTGATTCCTAGATTCTTGAACAGAATGTGAATTACTGGCCCAAACCTCCACCCGATAAAACTGTAGCAGATGAAACCAAAATAGTAATAATAGAAAAGAACAGAACAGAACAGAGCTGTGGTTCCAATAGTGGCAGGTTCTCTGGTAGCTGCAGAAGCTAAAGAGTTAATATTGGTTTATGGGTTTCAAAATAACAAGAACAACATTAACATTTGTGTAGAACCTAATAAAAACAAACATATTGGAGCAGTTTAAACTTGCCTATCTTTTAGTTTTTGTTTAACAACTGAAGTTTAGATGAAACCAAACATAGCAGCTTTTAAGAAACTAGTTGACACTCCCACTTGATCATCTTTACTACACAGTGGGATAATTAATATTTAAACATTCTAATAATGCGGTTTGCCATGCATGCACTTCTCAGCCCACACTGCTATATATTTTATTGAGAACTGTGCTACCGTTTTCTTGGGAAAGGCCAGACTCTGTGTGCGTGTGTGTGTGTGTGTGTGTGAGAGAGAGAGAGAGAGAGAGAAGGGGGGATGTAGATTTTACATGTGTGGTAAGGTAGACTGCATAAGGCAGGTTTAACAGTTTAGCTTCCAGTTAAAATCAAGTTACCATGAACCGTCATACTAGAACAATGTTCAGCAATCATTGGCTTAAACTGTGGGTTTGGTGTGTGCAAATGTATCCAATCTACTCTATAACAATAAAGAGCTGTATTTCCTTAAAGCATAACCAGGGAGTGACCAATCTGTGATAAATCTACCCCACAAACACTAAGACATGCAGGCACAAACAAATGCATGCTGGTACTTGAAGCAAGAAATCATTTCATAAGGAAAAGAAGCATAAGTGTCACATGGGACTTCCTTAGAACTCTTGTTGATGTAAACATGGCCACATGTCCAACCTGATAGAAATCAGTCCCTTATCTGATGGGCTGTCTAATACAAGTCTGATTTAAAGATAAAGAACTATAGTAAAGGAGAGCAGGTAGCTTGAAATTGTCCATCAACAGCCATCACCTCTCCAGCAGGCACCAAAGGCATTTGGTCACAGTCTTCCCTACCATTTAAATGTTCACCAATTATATCTAAGGATTATATTGATATAATTATATTTAGGGATGCAGTGGCTCAAGTGGTTCAGATGCTGACTTTGATTGAAAGATCAGCAGGTTGGCAGTTCGAAGCCCAGGTATGGGGTGAGTTCCTGTCACTAGTCCCAGTTTCTGCCAGCTTAGCAGTTCGAAAGCATGCAAATGCAAGTAAGATAAATAGGTACCACTTCGGTGGGAAGGAAAACAGCATTCTGTGCAATCATGCTGGCCACTTGATCACAGAGTAGTCTCTGACAACGCTGGCTCTTTGGCTTAGTAACAGAGATG
This sequence comes from Phrynosoma blainvillii, assembly GCA_026167975.1. Classification (NCBI taxonomy): domain Eukaryota; kingdom Metazoa; phylum Chordata; class Lepidosauria; order Squamata; family Phrynosomatidae; genus Phrynosoma; species Phrynosoma blainvillii. The sequence continues at coordinate 279,018,263 of JANUYF010000001.1, forward strand.
AGCACTGCCCCCTATGGTTGGACACGACTTGACAACCTTGTCAATGGGGAATACCTTTACCTTTACCTTTTTATATCTAGGCTTATATGCAGTCTGTATGCTAATACTTGTGGAAAGGCAATGTGTGAATAAAAGTTTCCATCTTTTCCTATGGAAAAGACATTCTATAAGTCATTCATAGGTAGTTCCAGAGGGGTGCAAGCCTTCTCTATACAAGTAGTTGTCCCCTTAACTGCTTCATTCCTGTGCCTGAAATGTTGAGGTTGCTTGAAGGAAAATCACTTTTCACATTCAAGATACTACTGAAACATTAACATAACGCCACACTTTTATAACAGTTTGATACGATTTTTACTATTGTGGTTCCATCCTATGGAATCCTGGGATTTGTAGTGTGGGAAGGTATTTAGAATTAATTGTTATAGAGCTATAGTCTCATTCCCTGAACTAGAGCTCTACATGGGAAAATTGCTTCCCTGAACTAGAAATCCCAGTGTCCCATAGCATGGAATCACGACAATAAATGTGGCATCTAACTGCTCTTGTGAAGTGTAGGGACATTCACTGTCAATTAAAATAAGGATGAAATCATAAGCAAGCTTATTTGAAAGGCAGCTCCATCAAAATGGACAAGACATAGTTCAAAAATCTAATGTGTGACAATGCCACCCTAGCCCAGCAAACTCATGAAGCTTTTCCTGTGGCCACTCTTCCTTATTTTCCCCCATTGGCACCACCTCAGCTCTTCGTAATTTTCCTGTCCTAACTGAAATTAAATACACATGCATTCAAATGTCCTAGCACACATGATAAGCAGTTTGTTTTAAGTCTCTGAAAATACAAAGAAACTAATGTGTGCCTAGGGCAAGGCATATTAATTATAAACACTGATATCTTTGTTTCAAATAAGGCTGATACATTGACAGAAGGACCCAAAAACTGAAGATGTTTAGTCCTCTACAATGCAAAGCAGATTGCAATGTCAATCACATAATGATAAGGCCAGGATCATTGTGACTTTCCTTACTGTTACTACAATCTTAAAGAACTGCAGGTCCACAATTTGGAAGTGAGGCATATGAAGAAGGCTAGAGAGATAAGGAAAATGCAAAGCACTAAAGCAGGGGTAGGCAACCTTTTTGAGCCGGGGGCCAGGTTGCTGTCCCTCAGACAATTGGGGGGCCGAAGCACCAAAAATAAATAAATAAATAAATAAATTTTAAAAATTAAAGGGGGCCGAAGCACCAAAAAAAAATAAATAAATAAATAAATAAATTTTAAAAATTAAAAAAAAATTAAAATAATTTTTTATTAATCCAGTGCCATCCCTGGCGCATTGAGGCATCATCCCCGTTCTTTGCAATTCCTCTTTTGAAGAGGAATTACATCTGCCACGACCAGAACCATACCGGAATGATGCTGCTTTCTTGTCTGAAGCTACGGGGTCTATTCCGGTATGGTTCTGGATTGATTCCATGCCACTTTCTTGCCGCCGCGTGTGATAACGTCCCATGTTTATGATATCAATTCTGAGACACATAACTCACATAACTGATATTTCTCTTCTCCTCTTCTCCTTCTTTTCCCCTTTCCATGGTTTACAAGTGCTTCTGAACTGAAAGACCAGGGAGCATTTTAAACTTATGCAAATTATGAAATCACCAGGAATACAGGAATAAATTCATGACTTCAGTAGGATATATTTTAAAATACAAATAATAAAAGAATCATCTTTAACTATGAATAGTCAAATTCTCTGTAAAATGACCATAAAATGCCTTTCTTTTGTGGCGGCAGCAGCAGCCCAGCTAAGCCCTGGTATAACCATGTGAGTCTGGGCACAAATGGTGGGCCTGTTTTGCCACCGTTGTTGCTTCTTGAGTAGTCATGGAGTTGGGTGTTGGGGTGCAGGCTCCAAGGTTTTGCCCTAGCAACAGCAACAAGGACAATAGTAATCACAAGAACTGACACTACTTGGATCATACTATGGTATCCAATAATATCCCACTGATTCCTAGATTCTTGGACAGAATGTGAATCACTGGTCCAAACCTCCACCTGGTAACACAAAGTAGGACACAAAACCAAAATAGTAATAATAGAAAAAGAGAGAGAGAAGAATTGTGGTTCCAGTAGTGACAGCTTCACTGGTAGCAATTCCTAACAGACTGGCAGAACACATCTAAACAAAGTTGCCACAGGTAGGACCACAACAGGACAAATATAAAAAGTGGCACTACTTGGAACAAGCCACATTATCCAGCCATAAATCACTGATTCCTAGATTTTTTAATAGATTACAAATCACTAATTATCTGGAACTCTAGTCTAATCAAACTCTTGGCAAAGTGCAAAACCAAAATAATAATATGAGATTTGATTCAGGAATGCTGAATTGGCAAGGATTACTTATTTGATTAATGGAAACTTTGCTTTCTTTTGTGAGAACAACCTTTCTTCGGAGATATCAGAGCCAATTTCTATAAAACTGAGCTGCAACAAAATCCCATTCCCATCAGTGAGAATATGCCTCATTTCCACTGATTACAGTAGGCTAGCATTTCCTGACCTATGTCAATTGGTAACAACAAAATAAAGAGAGAGAGATTCAGAGCCTGAAAAAGATCCCATTTTGAACTACAGTGCCCAGACTTTCCCATTTCAGCTTGGCCAGTAGCCATGTTGGCTTAGGGATTATGGGATTTGTGATCCAAAAAGGGAATGTTCTATGCTTTAGAAAAATCTGGCCCCATGGATCTTACCGTTAAAAATGGTAAACAACAAAGATGCCAAAGCTTTGATCTGGGGTTGTGCCCTTTCTGAAAGGTCCTACCCAGCTTTCATTTCGTAAGTGAGGTCAGTTTAGTGAAATGTTCTATCTACAAAGAAAGAAAAAGAAAAAAAAAGAGCCACACGCTCTGAACAGGAATGTGGACCCAGTGCAGATTGCACGGTATTTACTGTAATTTCTCCCATGTATCCTCTTCAGCTGTGAAGCGTTTCAGACTGTATTATTTTGTGGAAAACTTTACAGGATTGAAAACAAAGTTGCATTGTGTTGACAAAGACATGTGGGAGCTGCTATGCTGCCTGCCTGCTGCAGGCTCATAAGGCATCGATGGGTGTGGGAGATTTAGGGAAAGAGGCAGGCAGCAAGAATAAAGTTCATCATAAAGGCATTAAAATAGGGCCATGCCGTTCACCTTTGCAATACTGGCTGGAGCATCCCACCACAAATTCTTAACCATGTCGCCTCTTCTAGAGCACCCCCTGTTCATGAGTAAACAAAAGAGCTTATCACATTACAAAATAAACTTTTACTTACCCCTGCTGGTTTCAAGACAATTTCGGGATGCAGACGGGTGCTATCACACGCAAAATGCCGGCAATGCCGCCGTCTGGCAGCATCCTGTCTAAAACCCACCTACAAGCCATGCTCATTTGCCTGACTTTGCAAATCAGCCATCTGAGTGCAGCTTGTAGGCTGGTTTTAGGCGGGATGCAGCTGGGCGGCAGCATCACCAGCATTTTGTGTGTGATAGTACCTGGCTGCATCCCGTAATTGTCTTGAAACTGGCAGGGGCAATAGGTTTATTTTGTAATGCAATAAGCTCCTAAAACTGAAACAAATCAGCTTGCATATTTAGAAGGAACATCTGAATTGGGTGCCTTCAAACCCATTTTTTTCCCATGGGATCTTCTGCTCATAACTTCACAAGGAGACAGTGAAGTATATGCTTTACTCCATATCCCTCATCTACTTGGGGATGTACATCTTGCTTTCTTATCTTACCCCAAACCGGCAAACATTTTCCCAGTTGGTTTGGACAGAAATCCCATGCTGCCACTCTCTCAGATATTGGCCTGCCTTTCTGTCTTCATTGTCAGACTTTTAATGTGTAGTTCAAGTGGACAACACAAAGCAAACACACTTGAGATGGAGGGAATGAGCTGATTTATATGGATCCCAAAATGCAATTTTAACTTTTCCCGAGATCAACAGACACCTTTCAGCAGCATCAGGAGTAGGGCTTTTGTAGAGCTAATGGGTCTTAGTGAACACTGACACTCAGAAATCCTGTGTGTTATGGCTGGAATGGTCCCAAAAATACATTGTTGCTGGGTAAATCCAGTTCCCACCAGCTACTGTGAAGACTACAACTGAGCTCAGAGGAAAATGGGAAGCCTGAGGAGGTGGCTGGCTGAAAGTGACACCATTAGTGGCCATGGTGGCTGTGGGGTTCTGAGAGTTGTAGTTCAAAAGAATTAATATTTTCAAGCTCTCTGGTAAACATAGAGAGGATTAGCCTGCATGGTTAACTGTGCTGTTGGGTGATTGAGGAAAAAAAAATATGTGAACTGTTCTAAAACTGATACTGAGGTGGCAAAGAAGAGATAAGATGATCCTCAACTGCTATCTCTCTTGTGTGTTTCAACAGATAAATTAAAAACATTGCTCTTATGAAAAACCCTACACATGCTGGACATAAATAAGTGCATACAAATCAAGGGCCTGACTTTGTTTGGATGTTATTGAAACAATAACACTTAGTGATATGTGCACTTTAAAAACAAAACAACCAAGCTTGTTTTGTCCCCTTCTCTCAACTACGGTAATTCACTCAGTTTCAGCATCAATTTTCAATGTGTCATGAGGGAATGAGATTCAGCTTCGAGGAACAGAAATCTGGAGCAAAAATATTCTTCTGACAATTCCTATTTAAATTCACCAGTTTTATTCCTCAGTTGGGGTAAAGAGAAAGGAAGGCTTGACACTAGGGTTGTAAAGTAAAGAAAATAAAGTCATCTTCAGCTTGGAAACTGGACAAATATTTTCATATCATTTCACCAAACATTCCTTAGACTTTTTTTTTTAAAAGTATGTTTTTCTTTTTGGCAAACTTGCCAGCTCAGTTGTAAATGTATTTAACAAATTCATTTTAATATTATAACTGCATGCTGCTACCTTTAAAATCTCCTCCCCTCAAGTCAGACAGCTATTCAAACTAAACTTCTTTAGTCTGGACAAAACGTGTGTGTGGGGGGGGGGAAGCTTCACAAGACACTTACATGGGAATTGCCTTGAGAACAGGAGACTGACTTCAGCATAAACCTGCATAGGATTAAGCAGCAAGATTGCAGTCCTATTGCATGCCTATGTTGGGGTAAACACCGTTAAACCCATAGGATCGAGTTGCACACAACATAAGTCAGAAAGTTTACCTGAGCTGTTAAATTAGTGATTGGATTTCAGTCCACACATTACATATTTAGTTCTAGATAGTCCTGGATTAATTCCCAAAACTTCATTAGGACTTCAGTGAAAATGTTTTGGAGTTAGTGATCTGCAGATTGTAGGCCTTGGGATGAAGCACCATTCTTAGCTCAGAGGATTCCATTCCATGTACCTAAAGAGGGAAATAAGTTGCATTAACTGTCCAAAATATATCAGGAAACTGAGCAGCCTTTGCTTAGGCCAGTGTCTCAGAAGGCAAAGAGATGTGAGCTTGTGTGTGTTTCACTTCCAGAGGATGCCACTCAGAATTTTATGGACAAATGTTTTGTCTGTGAAACCTGAGGATGTTTATAGCATATCTGTAAGAGGTTCAGGCCTCTGTGAGGGAAACCATGAACTAAAGCTTCCTGCTGTGAAGACAGTAAGTTTTAAGGAGCAAGGATAAACCTGGGGCTCTTGTTTCTTCCAAAGATCTACTTCTGCTTTCCCATGGTTGGTTGTAACTAGCTAATACCCAACAACCTTTGAGGATTTTTTACAAGAGTCATAAATGTGCAATGTGTGTGTGTGTGTGTGTGTGTTTAAAATTATCCATTTATTTTAAGCAATATATTTGGGATGGCAATATATTTGGAATGCCACTATTATGGAGCTTGAGCAAGTTATTTTTCTGCAGACTAGAGTGCTTGGAATCCTACTGGCTGTTCTGGTTAGAGGAATTCTGGGATTTGTAGTCCCCCAAAACTAATGTTTCCAAGCACTGCACATTACTGCACAAAGACCCAGAATGACAATTCCCAAGGACAGCATTTCCTGCCAGCAAAGTATACACATGCACAATTAAAATAAGATGGAGTGCCCAAAAGATATGAAACTGTTTTATGTTTTCACTCAGCAAACAATCATGAAGATTTTTATTTTTACAAACAACAATCCAAGCCACTGAAGAACTGAATGGAAATGTACGTTTAGGCTGTAGCATTCGTTGCTGCACAGGCTAATCTCCTTGTAGGATTTGTCTCTTCATCAATGAATTGGCAGAAGTAGAGAAGAGCCCTCCCTGCCCAGTTCCATTCACTGTGCTTTTGAGGAAGGTGAGCAGGATTCGGTCCATTAGCTTTTATTTTCTGTGCAGAGTGACAAAAGCATTACAGACAGAGAGAGTTGGTCAATTTATGGCCAATAAACATAAAAACCGAGGCAGTATCAATGAAAGGTTCTTCTCCAAACCAAAGGTCACTAATTCTGTACTTACTCCTTTCTGTGCTTTCAGAGAGTTTAATTTGAGAGCAAGGACCTGGGCTTTTGCTCAATTTTTTAAAAAAGTTTTGTGCTGCTACCCTTTTAAAATGTGTGTGTGCGCGCACGCAGGCGCATGTTCCTGTGAGGAGTGGCTGCCTATGAATTTAAAAGTGGTATAGTGGATTTACTGGTATTTTCCCAGTGAACTGATCTGAAGGCAAATAAAAATGTGCATTTCCAATCCACACTCCACCCCAAGTAACACACCAACTGTCTTTCTTTTTTCCCCTATGAAACACACGGTGAGGATTGAGGAGGGGACTCCAATTTATTTTTGAAACATAGCTTCATGCCTGATTCATTGCGGTTAGCGCCACTAAAGCAAAGGCGAAAATGAGTTAGTGTGACCATTAACATTCTTAAATTCTAGAACCTGTCAGGAGGCAGATAAGGTAGGGTAGGATCCAGGATCCTTCCCCCACCTCAGTACTTGGGATGTTTGCAATATGTTTCTATTTTTGTCACACCTATGTGTGGCTATCCATCTGGTCTTAATCAATCAGTATCATCCTAGAGCTTTGCTGTTCTCCCCAGCTGAAATAATACACTTCTTCATCAGAGTTCCTGCCTCAAGGAGGGTCACTTCTCATGATTCCCCAGCCAAGGCACATTAACAAGGCTTACATATTTGTAAACATAGGTAAACCCAGGAGGGGAGGAAGGGAGGGAACATTTTGAAAGATGAATATTTTATGAACAAACCACTGTGATGTTTATTTAGTGATATGACAGAGCAAAACTTGATGAAGTACTAGAGGTAAATTTGTTTTAGCAAAGGGTGGGGGGAGAAACCTCTCAGACCATGGAGAGACTAGATAAGTGATGTTGGAATGAAAGATCTGATGTGCCACCTCTATATAAGCCAAAGGAGCTTGTTTATAAAATATGTTCCTCCGAGTGCAGGGAAAGTGGGTGGTGGATCCTGTAAACTGTGCCATTTATTTATTTAGATTGCACATCAGGAGATAAAACAAATGAAAACTCCAACTTGTTAATAATTTACATTTAAGTGGAAAAATTCTTCCACGCTGTTAAGATACCTCCAAGATCTGACACTGTAAATGCAAATAATTTACATTCTTTGTGCAGAGACAACTGAGCTTTTGAAGAAGAAAAAGCGTGGGGGGGGGGGAATGCAGTGTGTTTAGAATACACTTGAAAATGAGAAGGTACTTTTATCCTTTGTAGGGTTTTCGTGAGACTTTTTTAAAATGATATATCAATGAACTTTGGCTCACCATTCAAATCAGGTGTTTCTTGTATGGAATCCACTGTGTGTACCTCTCAACTTAGGAGGTGTGCAATGCAAAGAGGAGGTATTGTTTTCAATAAAGCTACATGATTACTTTCCCCTGCCGAAGCTTATGCCGCTGAAGCTTATGCAAAAAAAGTTTTGTGGCAATGGGAGGAACCTGAATTTAAAAAATAAAAAAAATAAAAAGAGAAATGTGCATAACAATAACTACCTCTGTTCCTCAGTTTTTGTTCTTTTCATGTCAGGGAACTTTTTAGCTGTGCTGCCTGGGTAACTGCTCTGGAAGGTTGGAAGATCTCTTGTTGAAGGAGGTTTGTGACCGAGGGCCCTCTGACACAACCTTTTGTTGCCTTGAGGTGTTTGATCCTCTTTCCTTTTCTTCTTAAAAAACCACCCAATCCCATCTCTTTAAAAATGGATAACCAGCACCTCTTTTACTTATTGTCAGCTTTTGGAGAGTTACCGTGAGGAGCTGTAGAAGTTTAACTAGTTAACCCCTTGCTCACTAATATAATTCAGATGCATCACACTCTGTTTTTTTAAAAAAGTACACAGAATGTTTTGTAGCTTTGTCAGGTATGCAAATCCTCTTTCCTGCAAAATCATGTGGCCTGCATACTCTGGACTTTAGGGTTTTGATTGTGCTCTTGCTAAAGCTTTCTTTTTTACATCATGCAGACAGACCTTACTCTGGGATAATTAAGAAATCCAGCATTTACATCTAACTTGTGTGCTAGAAATTAGTAAATCCGAAAACGTTTTGATAATTCAGTGTCTTCTGGTGCGTTTCCTAAGCTTCCCGTACACTAAGTCATGTAGGAATTCACTGGAGCACAAGTTGATTTTACACACCCGTTTCCTTATACTGAAACTGTGACTCTAGTCAGGGAGACTTTTTATTCTTCAGGGCTGAAAGTGTAGAAATCTGCAGCTAAGAGAGGAAGAGCACCTTAAAATGCAAATGCCAGTGTGTTTGCTTACTAAGAGCTTTATGATTAAATACTGGAATATTTCTCCCACCCGTGCCCCCCCTCCCCAAACTGAAGAGACACAACCCAGGCTAGAGGCAAGGAAAGCAGCTTAAATGGATTATTTAACAAAAAGCAACTTATGGCTTCTAGATAGTGACCTACATTTGGCATACAATGATGATGTTTTATGGTGGTGATAGGGTTAATAACCTAACATCATTCATGTACTTTTTTTTGAAAATTGAATTTTACTGCTACAAAGTAAATGTAACAGCCCTCTAGAGACAATATTACAGGCACTTTATTGTTTGCTAAGCTGATGTCATCTTTCTACGGACTGACTTTAAAACAAAGGCAGAACATTTATTACAAATATCACTGTGTGAAAGGAAACCTCCTGAAATACTGTTTAGAAGGTGAACTGATTAAAAAACTAATAATTGTGCTCATGCTCTTTTTTGATCCTCTGCAAAGTTAGGCTTGTAGAACCTTCCTCATGTGATCTCTCCCCCCACTCCTACAAATGAATTTTCTCTTTCTGGCTATTCAATAATTCATTCTCTTAACATAATCCAGCTCTGAGAATGGATTCTAACTTTTATTTCTTTTCAGAGCAACTTAAAAATTCCTGAAAAGCTCTTTACCTATGTCATATAAGGATATCAAAAAATGAACAATTTTGAACTCAGATTTTTTTTCCAAACACAGAGAAATATAGGCTGCTTATTAGAGTTAATGATTTATTATTAAAGAATAATTTTTACTCTTGCATTGTTAAAGAGATACTTCAAACCTAATTGTATTAAATTTATTTTCAACTATAAATATGAGAAGGCTAAAGACCTGAGTTTTCTTAATTAGAGATGCCTAGAGGCATACAAATAAAAAGGTCAGAATATTTTAAAGGTGTCAGGAATCCAAAACTCCTATTAAAGTTTTTGAGACTGTAGCAACTCAACACATTACAAGACAGGGGAGTTCATGCTAGGTAAATGAAACATCCAACTTTGGGAGCTAAATGGAGAAACCAAATGTGATCTTTGTTTTCAGCTACTGAATGATTTTGGAAGTTGCTGTCCTTCTACTTTTAAATGTTACCTGTATAAACTAGCATTTATTTATTTATAAAACATAACATCTCAATTAATGTAGGATTAGAAGGGGGAAATCAAGAATTCTTTGATTTTGGATTGCCTAGAAAACATTCTCCTATTGGTTTCTTCAAGTAAAGCAAACAACTAAAGGTGGTATGTTTTTCAGTGTGGATTTAGAAGCAGCTGACACAGAGTCCTGCATAGTCTGGCAAAAAGGCAAAAGGTGACACATAGGTGATGAAAGGGCAAATGTAGAAGAAGCAGGAGAAAATTGTCACTGGGCAGAGTGAGCCACAGAAACTCAACTGACGGCAGTGTGCATGGGACATGCATTAAAAGAATGGATGTTTAGATAGGTAGATGTTGTTAGTCACAACCTCATGTTAAATATTTAATGCTAACAGACAGTGCCTGCCTATATCATAGAGGTTAAAATGAGCAACTGGACTCTGAAAGTTTACTTTTCTTTTAATACTCCCAGAGCAAAATTTCCCGGTTTCCAACAGTCACAGAAGAGTGCCTTTTCTGTTTTGCTGATGCTTATATTGTTTGATATTATTGGGCACATCAAGAAAATCCATTTCAGGCATAAAGGAGTATATTTACTGTGACCTGGACTAGATTAGAGCCTTCATATCAATTGTGTGGATCATTCATAAGATGTGGATTTGTGTAATTGTTCTTGGGAAATTCTCCTTGAGATGAAAAATTAGGTTTTCTGTGGCAATGAACGCTTTGTAGTCCAGCTTCTATATGGAAAAGAGATCTAGCATTAGCAAAAGTATGGAGCAGCTGAACTTTAAGATTATATCCATAGAATGTAACATTTAGGATGTTTAGAAGACCTTTTAGATAGTTCAAAAAACACCTATCATAAATGGTGACCCAGTAGAATTTCTAATTGTTGCTCTGGTCCTTGTTCTGGACCTAAGAACAAGGAAATCAAAGCAGGGGTTTTCTCCATCCTGCTATCATACCATTTCTTGATTGCCCTTCATTTACAATCACATTCAAACAATCCTTTTACATACTTGTTGTTGTGATTGTTGTTGCTATGAGTTTAACGGAGAAGGTGAAAGTGACATGGCTACTGATGGCTCCATTTTAGTGTGATGCTTGTTTTCTCCAGTCCATCAGAATGGGTCTTGGTTTAGAATACATACCATTCTTACTTGTATAACATTTTATATGAAGAAAGTCTAATGAGAGCCACACTTATCAGGAATCTGAATAAGAAGTTTAATTTGCTTTTCAGTTTCTGTGCACATGTTCAATTATCGTGTGTAAATTCAATCTAGGATGATACAAAAAAATAAAATAAAGGAAGCTGTCAACTTGAAAATAAAAATAAAAAATATAGAAATAAAGATTGACTGATTTGACCTGAAGATGAGCTGATGGCAAGAATGTGTGCTGTGAACCTGAGCAAACTTCCTAGTTTCTGGGCAGATGGAAGTGATTCCTCTTTACCGCCACCTCCGTGGTATGGTTGTATTCTTGCCTGTGTGCAGTAATACATCATGAATGCTGCATCCAGAGCTTCAACAATTTATTTTTTTGGGAAAACTCCCAGAATTCTCCATGCTCTTGAGACACTCAAATAAGGCAGTCTCATATGTTATGCAGGACTCCACAAGGAGTTCTTGGTCACCATAGCTCTCAAATAATATACTTGTTTGATATGATATGCATATTTATCTATATTTTGCTTTAAACATCTTAGAGAAAATGCTGGATCGGTATGGTTGTCAGGGTGAGGGAAGGAAAAGCAATGCAATTCCAAATCTTAAACTATTGTAGAAAAGACTTCCCCAACTATCGAGGGGAATCAATGCCCTTGTTGATTCACAGGCCTGGTGGAACCCGTATTTTCCGGTGTATAAGACAACTGGGCGTATAAGACGACCCCTAACTTTTCCAGTCAAAATATAGAGTTTGGGATATACTCCGCCGTATAAGATGACCCTTCTTCCAATGGGGGAAAATGAGAAAGTGTTGGGGAGAAGGACTGCCAATATCCTAGGTGATGCATTCTGGAGTATGTACAATTTTCAGCCAAGTAAGTGACCCTGGGCATGTCACACACTCTCACCCTCAGGGGATGGTAATGGCAACCCCCCATTTGAAGAAACATGCCAAGAAAACCCCATGATAAGATTGCCTTAGGGTTGCCATAAGTCGGAAAGGACTTTCTGACTTATGGCAACAAAAAAGTCTGCAGTTGTTTCATAGGTAGTACATGGGATTAGGAGCCAACATGGTGTAGTGGTTTGAGTGTTGGACTACCACTCTGGAGACCTGGGTTAGATTCCCCACTCTGCCATGAAACCCACTGGATGAACTTGGACAAGTCACACACTCTCAGCCTCAGAGGAAGGCAATGGCAAACCTCCCCTGAACCAGTCTTGCCAAGAAAATCCCAGGATAGGGGTTCACCTCTTATCCGCTGCTGCTTCCTCCTCCTGCCTCACGCCACACCACGCCACGCCTTCCTCTCCCCTCCTCCTCCTCCTCTAACCTGACTTCCTCTCTTCTTCCTCCTCCCGCCTCGTGCCGCGCCACCCCTTCTTCCTCCTCCTCCTCCTCCACCCGGCATATAAGATGACCCCCAAATTTGGAGAAGATTTTCCCGGGTTAAAAAGTAGTCTTATACGCCAGAATATACTGTATGTTTTACCCCAAAATTTATTTTAACAGGACTGATATAGAGAAAGCTCTATGGTACTCTGGGTTTACTTTGTGCCACAAACATAATTTGCATCTAGGTACTATTAAGCATAGTCTATCTTGTTACTTTTATTTTAGATGTGTGTGTGAGTGTGTGAGAAAGGCAGAAAAAAAGAAGCTACTGCTGCCTATCCACTAAATATAAAACATGGTGTTTTAAGGAATAGAGAGGGTGTACTTAACTAAATTTGCTTGATACATAGAAATCCAGATATCCTTTCACAGTTACAGCAGTGTGAATCCACTTTAACTGCCATGACTGCATCCTATGGAATTATGGGGTTTGTAGTTTGGTTATGTCTCTGGGTGAGAATTTTAAGTACCCCTCCATAAATAGCAAATCCCAGGATTCCATAGGGTAGAACCATGGCCATTAAAGGGTAAACATAGGGGCCCATGTCTGGTTCTGGAGTGCACCAAACAGTTCCTTAACAGTCCAGTTGTTAAGCACCAGTCCCTAAAAGTCTTTCTAAGCTGTGATATGCCCATTGCAATCAAGGGTCAGATTCTCAAAGATAGAAAGAACAGCAAGCAGAATTTGTACTAGCTTTACTGGAGAAAATGTCAGAACAGTGTGCCATGATAGGCACTTCTCATATTTCTTCACAACTGTAGTTACAGTCAAGTTCACAGAGGCTTTGAGAAGGAGGAAAAAACAACAACAGTGGGTATAATCACACACTGGAACCCAAGAATTAGGTCTTGATGAAATGTGATGGAAGACCAAAATCTTGAGGAATGCCTTCCAAATAACCATAGAAAAAGAAAATGTTCCTTATTTCAGTCTTGTTAGAGAGGGATTAAGAAACTGGCAATTATTTTGGCGACCTTAATTGTTGCTCTGCAGGAAAATATGTAATTAGAGCACGTTTGCAGGCCTGCACACCTGCAGCACATCCTACAGTATAATGTCAGCTTTCAGTGCTTGCCCGTGCCAGGTTCTATCACAACCAGTCACAGTGATGCTCTGAGAACATTTCGGACTCATGTAATGTGGCTTCTGTGTATAAAAGAAGCAGGCATTTACACTGGCATACAATGGAGGGCATTACTGCAACACTGGTTTCATTCTTTTCCAACGCCTACCTTCAGCGCTGCTCTGGTTTACTCAGTTTGAGGTTTGATTGTTACGGTATAATAGTCCTGTACATTTCTGAAATTCCCTTATTATTCAGCTTATTAATACAGCAGCAGCTTGCTTATCCAGTGACAGTTGTGAAGGGGAAGATTCAGTGTGCAAGCTAAGTCAGAAGCTGGATGAAGACTCAATGAGAACAATTGTTTGACATGTTCGAGGCCTTCTGTGTGTAGCTGCAGAGATGCCAACAAGTGCATGCGTGTGTACCCATACATGTCCCCTCAGCAGACAAACACACATACATATAGATGGACAGATACACACACACACACACACACACACACACACACACACATTTAGGTAGATAAAAATAGTTGTCTGGTGGTAGTGGGTTTGAGGTAGGGGATGCTATGGAAGATTCTGTGAGCCATTGTCTCCTGACATTTTCAACTTTGCCCTACCTCCTTTTGTTTCTCTTATCCCTCCTTTCTCTAGTACTTTTAATTTTAAAACAGGAAACTTGGGAGTTTCGGAATGCTCGCTTTATAAAAAGGCACAGTAGATAGAGTAACTCTTACAGCCAAATTCAGTAATCTGGCATGCTGATAGTTAACAGACTACTTCCCCTAAGGGAGATACACTGTATTTTGCTATCTGACATGTTGTCATATATAAAGAAATCAATTGGTAATTAAATGATGCACCTTGTGAAGATGACAAAAGGCATTTGGTTGCGAAAAGAGAACTGGGTTGTGAGGGGTTTGTAATGAAGGCCTAATGACTATTCATAAGAGATTTTCAGTCCGTTGATCCACTTGACTGGAAAGTTCTGCCCTGGAGAGTTAGTGCTGTCAGTTTCTCTCACCTCAGAAAGCCGCCGCAATCGACGGTGTAGAGTATGAGCGAGAAATTATCTAGTTTTTGCTTCAGGCCTGTCTTAGGTCACATGCAGAAGGCACACATCTGGCTTCCTGTAGGTGCAACCTCCGGACATAAACTTTGACTAATTTTTAAACTATAAATATGTAAGACTGACACTGAATAAGTTACCTTTTATTCACATTTTCTCATATTTTAGAGCACGTCAAAGGAAGATACCACTTTGGCCTCTATGTGCTGCTCATATTCCAGTAATTACATTTTATTTTCTTCATGTGACAAAGCAGTTTGCCTTAGAATTTTCCCTTTCTAGAAGCTGAACCTTTTGTATCCAATACAGAGAAACCAACTGACCAGTTAGAAGTAATTTCTTATGGTCACCTTGAGCCTTAGCTAGCAGTGGTGTCAATCAGTAGGAAGCACTGAGTTTTCTAGTTTTTCTATCATAGTTTGCTTTCATTTTAGAAATATGTGTTGCAGCTCTTCCACGCTGCAGAAATAATAGTCTGGCACCACTTTAACTGTTATGGCTCCAGCCTATGGAATCCTGGGATTTGTAGTTTTGTGGGGTATTCAGCCTGGTCTGTCAAAGAGGTCTGCAAATCCCAGGATTCTGTAGGATAGAGTCATAGCAGTAAAAGTGGTGTCAAACTGCTTTAGTTCTCTGGTGTGGATACACATATAGACACTAGAAGACAAGCTAATGATATCTGAGACAGGTTGCTCCTTTCAAGGTCTTCTCAGTCCCTTCTCCTCTTTCAAAAAAATTTGACGAGAACACATCAGGTATGCAATGGTACAGAAATTTGTCACTATGACTATGAGAGAATGTTTCCAGGAACAAAAGTAGAATTCTTGGTACTTGATTCTGCAGTCTACTCTGTGCTGGATGCCTATAAGATAAAGAATAACTATAAAGAAATCTTTAGCAAATAGTAAAGCAGTCAGAGTGGGTGCAAGACATTTTACTACATCACTGTATGTAATGGGACCTGAGCATCCATGGGTTCTGGTAGCCATGGAGGGTCATGGAACCAAACCCCAGCAGATACCAAAGACTCATGGTATTGTGAGACACATAGAAAAGTAGCCCAAACCATGCCAGCATTCTATATGCTGGGATTGGAAAAGTATTAAGACCTAGAGGTTGCTATCTACAGTCTGATGTGGTCAATCTAGACCAGATGCAGCTTTAAGCATTTAGTATGAACTAGGTTTGAGAGAGCATGGGTAGATGGATGTGGTGCACTAACTAGGGAATAAAGCTAAAGTTGGCATAGGTCACAAAAAAGGTTAATTATGGCTCTGTAGCAAAAGGGTGAAAACAAAAGAGGATGTTTACAAGTGATCAGACACAAGTGATTATCTAGGGGAGCTTTTCTGTTACAACATTCATTATTCACTGACTCTGTACATATTTGCTTTTGAAAAGTGATCTCCTGATTTATGCCATCAACAAACTCACCTTATCAAAGGCAAATGTGTTTATCACTCATTCATCCTGCCCCCAGTTTCAAATGGGGATTTGAGACTAGAGTAAACATTTGCCATTTAAGAGCCTGTTCTGACAATGACTGGGCTTGGTAGGAACTCCACTTGAAAATTCCTGAAACCATCATGTTTAGAATTTTCAAGTGGCTACTTTGCACCTGATGATCATGCAAACGAGCCCAGAGAAACATGTCAAAAATATAGCTTAAAACACATAGAGGAATGAAACATGGAAAACATCAGAGCTCTCCATCTTTCAACAGTGGGGCCGGCTGAGTACGGTAATTCAATTTGTTGTTGTTGTGTGCCTCCAAGTCATTTCTTACTTATGGAGATCCTAAGGTGACCCTATCATGGGGTTTTCTTGGCAAGATTTGTTTAGAGGAAGTTTGCCATTGTCTTCCCTGAGGCTGAGTGAATGTGACTTGCCCAAGGTCACCCAATGGGTTTCGAACCCTGGTTTCCAGAGTCATAGCCCAAACTTCAAACCACTATGCTACCCACGCTAACTCTATTGAGTAATTCAATACATTATAATATATTGCAGAAGGCCTTGATGGTATGTTTCCTACTTTTGCTTGTGGTTACTGAATTCTCCTGACGTGTTTGCTAGAGTTGACAAAGTGGACCAAATGAATGGACATGTGCCAAAAAAACAATTATGTTTATTAATGTACATTGATTACTTGTTTAGGAGATAAAACAAATTTAAAAATACATTAGTATTTAAACCTTTTTATAGTTGGACTAATGATTGTTTGTAATATAGTGCCTACTAAAGGACATTCAGCATTACCTGTAAGACTGGTTTTGTTGTCAAATTAGTTGACTTTGATTTATAGGGATGTCACTATTAGAAGAAATGTTTATTTCTTTAAATGATATCCTGTCTCAAGACAGGAGGCAGCTACTCTCAGTCACATTGAATAATGTCTTGTCACACCAGTACTCCTGTTCATTCACCTGCAAAGTGCTACTCTTGCTTCTATCAAATGCTGATCCTTTTGGAAATAGATGGGCCTGGAAAATTTACCCTTTGCACTACAATTCCCAAAATCCCCAGCTAACATGGCACATACTAATGGAAGTTCTGGGAGTTTTAGTCCAAAAAGAAATGTATCTAAGTTCTGCTAAATAGTACAAAAATGTGTCTCTCCTACTTGAAAGACTTGCAGGTGAGGACTGCCCTTGATTTGTCTCTTGTGATCTGTCAGGAATAGACTTGTTTGTTAGCCTGCAACACTGTTGCACATGTAAGAAAGCGATCTGGAAAGAAACTTGGTAGTGACAGCTTATATTCATAGGTAATTTGAACAGGTGATCTTACGCAGACTGTTTCATTGCATTTAGCATTGCCTTGTTAAGGACCTTGATTAGGAGGTAAAGGCAACTGAACTCAACCAGACTTCTGTATGAACTTCATTTGGACCAGGCAGCAGGATTAGCTATGATGCCCAAGATTTGGAATAGACCTCTAGGAGAAATCTGTCTGATCCATCTCTGCATGTTTTTCACTAGCTGCAAAGACATTGTTATACTGCAACTGCAAAGTGATCTTGTAGCACCTTTGAGACAACTGTGCAAAAGAAGTTGTAGCATCAGACTTGGTAGACTTGGCTTACTTCCTCAGCTGTAGACCAAGTCAACACAGTGGTGTATCCTGATTTGGTGTCACCTGGTGCAGGGGAGTCAGACTTCTGGAGCTGGGACTTCCTGTGTGCGCACCACATGGTAGCACGCACGCACGCACGCACGCACGCACGCATGCATGCATGTACGCACACTATAAAAATGCATGTAAGGCCCCGGAGCAGCCCAGAAAGCCCCACAGCTGCTGGGAGAGTGGGCCCCACATGCCTGTGGTGGCCCAGAAGGCCCTGCAGTGGCCGGGAGAGCTGGCCCAAGTTCCTGGAAACACCCCAGGGGAGGGTGACCAGGTGTCACCCCCTCTTCTGTGGTGCCACCCCCTCTTCTGGTGTATCACCCAGTGTGGCCTGCACCCCCTCTCACACGCACCCCCAGTGATGCTATTGAGTCTACAAAAGCTTATGCTACAACTTCTTTTGCACAGTTAGCCTCAGAGGTGTTACGAGATCCCTTTGAATACTAATATTCTAGACTAACATGGCTCTATCTATCTATCTATCTATCTACCTATCTATGTTATTACTGCCTACTGTCTTATCTGATATGATTGTAACTGTTGTGTACTGTTTTATCTTTTCTTGTAAGCTGTCTAGGATATTTTATAGAACAGCAGGGCATACACTTTGATAATCAACAAATTAGGAAAAACTATGAGTTTTCCCTCCTTGCTACCCAATTCCTCCCTGTCCAATAATACAGTGGGAATTAGCAAAATGAAAAGCATGAAACTAGATGATCAGAAGGACGGTTGCATGAAATTCCCTGCATGGTACCTGTATTTAGATAATACTATTTGATTTAGCAATCCATGCCACTCTGCAATGATCTATTTGGGCCAGATTTTTTTTTTAAAGTAATGTGCTAGACATTTTTGGTTACTTTTCCAAAGTAAAGCATTGCTGGTTACTATTCTTTCTTTTAAAACAGAATGCTTTATTATTAAATTTTACAAATTACTTTTCAGGTACTTCATTAGTATTATAATTATTCTAGAAAAATATGTGGAAAAATGCAAAAATGTTCAAAAAAGCCTTAAGTCTTGCCTCATTTACAATACCCGTTACGTCAGAAAAATCTGTAATGAATTTACAATCATTAGGTTACTGAATGTATTACAAATCATGCTGTTACTTGTAACATATTTTTTAAAGAACTTTGGTTTTAGCATGGGGAAAGCTTTCTTGCCAGTTTATTCAGTATTCACTTTTCACAAAAAGGGAAACTGATTAAAAATAAAAATAAAATAAAATAATGTCATCTATGGGCAGCTCATATCACATCTTGCCCTGTGATAGAAGGGCAATGTAAACCTCACGTTTGCAACATACCTCACATGTATCTAATGAGGGTACTCACTTAACCAGCTCTATCAGCATACAGCTTAAGTGTGTTTGGAATTTCACTCTAAAGCTGTTAAATAATGTTTTAATTTATCTCCTTTAGTCTTTGCAAGGCATCTGTGTCATTTTAAGACAAGGGCAGCATTGAGCTCTATAGCACCGGGAGCTGCCAAGTAATGAAACATAGACCATGATGTCAACATGACAATGATAATATGACATCTAGCAATACTGGGCATCAGGGGGGTTGTTTACAATGCTGGATTGGAACCTGAATTATGTGTGTAGTGCTTTAGGCCTCATCTCTTCCTTCCTTCCTTCCTTCCTTCCTTCCTTCCTTCCTTTCCTTCTCTTTCTCATTTTAACTACTGCTTCATTGTCTCTTTCCCATTTTCTTAAGAGAATTTTTCATTTCTTTCATACAGAATTTTAAAACAATTACAAGGAATAATTTTAATTTTAAAAAATCCTTAAAACTGCATATTTATAAACAAGGTGATGTTTCTTCCAGATACTGTTCATATGTTGACAACTTTGTTCTTCTTCTGGATTTATTTTCAAATGTTACACGTTTTATTTTTAGTATCTGATTCCAAACCTATACTAGATTCCATCTTGTTTTTTTCAAATGAGTAAAACTGACTGTCCCCCTCTCCCCGCCCCATATCAAGACATTTCCACAGTGGCATCCCTATTGGAAGTAATGGTTCTTGACACTTCTTTAGTAAAAATCATACAGAAGGGTCACTTTCTTTAAATTATCTATTGAATGCCAGCTGTTCACAACTTCAGCTGTCTCACTTGGTTTCTGGTGCTGAAAATGTCTCAAACTTTCACACAATGTTTGCCTCGGAAGATGTCACAGGGAAAGTTTTAGCTTCTTTAGGGATAGCAGCACCTCAACAGACATCATGCATCGCAAAATTTCTGTGTATTTGCCAAAGCTTTGAAAAGTTGGGGTTTTGGAATACTGTTCTCAAAGGCTGCAAGCTAGTATGACTAGGGTTTTTCAGAGATGTAGTCCAAAACTGCTTAAAACATTTCCAAGCTTTGAATGAGTGGCAGCAGTAGGACAAGGGTGGAATGGGGCTTGAGCCAAATCCGGATAATATTTTGGATATTCATGTCACTTGTGGCTGTGCATGAGTTATATCATAATTTCCAATTTGCTGCACAGCTTTATTCTATTTTTATGCTCCTGAGTGATGTGGTGTTAAGTACCCGCAATTGGTACTTCCGTCTTCATCGTGTGAGCCCCATCATAAGCCACCTCTGGTAGATAAAACGCCTTTCTCCCCCACTCCCTTGGACAAGGGGGAATGGGGTCATAGTCAAGGGCCTTCCTTTTCTCTGCTCTATTAAAACTGAAGCCCCTCTGCAGCTTTACTCCCTCTCCCTGCCTTCCCTTCTCTCTCTCTCTCTCTCTTTCATAAAAGGAAACTACACTTGGATCATACTTATTGCATTATCAAAGCTCTCCTACACTCAAAATGTTTCTCATTACTAGCCCAAATGAGCAATGGTCATTTCTGGATCATAATTAGAAGCCTTACCTTTTTTAAAAAAACCCAACAAAATGGCCATAAAATGAAACATCTCTCATAGTTTCCAGATTTTTTAAAAAAATAAAGAAAGAAGAAATAAAAAGTAACTAATTTCCATAGTTCCCATGGCATTTAAATAAACCTGCCACCCTTATTTCCATAGATTAATGAACAGCAAAAAGATATATGGCAAAGGTTTATGCTCACACTCTTTCCAGCCTTATTGGGGGCATTCTCTTTAATTATAACGTAAGTGTGATTTAGTAGTTATTTTTGTAACCTGGCAGAGATACTGTCTCTGCAGACTTTGATTTTAGTAAATACCACTAGATCAGTGTAACAACCGTTGACCTGTGCTAGCTAGACTTCATGGCAATTAGAGAGCCCAGTTGCTGTAGAAACTTGATACATTTGGAATATTGATGTTTATCATGCATTTATTTTAAAACCCAC
The DNA here is from genome assembly GCA_026167975.1 of Phrynosoma blainvillii. NCBI lineage: Eukaryota > Metazoa > Chordata > Lepidosauria > Squamata > Phrynosomatidae > Phrynosoma > Phrynosoma blainvillii. The sequence goes on from JANUYF010000001.1 coordinate 279,039,280, forward strand.
TGGATGATATGTCGTCTATAGCAGCTGGACAGCATCACATATTCATTGCACTTTCCCCCCCTCACTTCTAGCTCCCTATTATGTGATCTTTCAGGGGGTTTGTCACACGCATTAATATGCAACTGTTCTGTTTTCTTTCAGCGGGCTTGTAAACTCTTTAAGCAGTAGAACACAGTTTCCAATTGTTGCTGTACTGAGTGGGTGGATAGAAGCTATGGCTGCAGCCGTGTCCAGTTGTAGATAGAATAAAACTGACAATGATGCAATGGAGTTGGCATCTGGACAACTCTGTGGAATGAATGGTGTTGCTCCAGAAATCCCTCCGGTGGCTGTAGGTCTTGGAATAGGCTAGCACGAGAAGGGTGGTGAAAAATGATCTGCTCTCTTACTACATATATAAAACCTAACACTGGGTCTGTAGCACAGGTGGGAGGGTGTGTGTGTCCTGTTTATTGATTTTTATTACTTGCTTAGAACCTGTGCCTAATGCTTTTATATTCTAGGAGCCCTGGAAGTGCTCACTTCAGGTAATAAACCTTTCTGTACTTCGCAATAGTAGTTCACCATTTACACAGAGACTGACATTCTTTTCTCCCCCACTGTCTGTACAGAACTTTGCATGCATGTCTCTGTCTTCCCAGTTCTCTTTTGTAGTGTGCGGCTCAAAGGACTAAAGAAAAGAACTAGCAAGGCAGTGTTTATTCTGAATTTTAAACTGTCCGTCCTTGCTATGGAGATGGTTCCCTTATTCTAATTACTCATATTTCCAAGAAAATTAGTCACACAAACTTATGCTATGTGTTGTCTCTGAAGTTGAAAGCAAATTAGGTTTCCAATAAGACAGTACATCAAAGAAAGTAGCATGTTCTTCATGCAGATGACTTTTTTTTTTTTAGAATTATGGTTGGACATTTTTGGCAGACAGATTGTCTTTTACTCCATCAAAATGACAGTTTCTTTTGTAACTGCTACATTCATAATTAGAAGGAGAGAAGCAATCTGCCTGATTTAATATACTAAAGAAGTTTAGTGTCTTATGCTAGTAATTTCATTATTTTAAAATATGAATTAATTGTCTTAAAATAATATTGTTAGAAGTACAACTAGTAGGATTATGGAGCTAATTCTTTTTTAATCAACGCTTCCTATTAATACACTTCAGACAAAATTAGACCCTTTTTTAAAAAAAGTTTTTATCAGGTGTGCAGCTGTATGAATCAAAGAGAAGAATTCAGGATAATATTGATGAGGAATAAAATCACCCAAAAATACCATAAATTCTTGGCCAAACAGAGAACATGAGATCAGTAAATTAGATAGTGCAAACCTAGACTTATTTATCTGGGAGGAAGCCCCACTGAATTCAAGAGAACACTGTTCTGAGTATGCATGCATAGAGAACCACTGTAAATACACCTTAACATTTCCTCTGTACATTTAAAATACAAATAGCAACTGATAGTGGAGATTGACAATTATTGAAACTACAATATGGAGGCAAAATAATAACATATTGCATCCCATATCAGAGGCAGTACATCCCTGAATACTAATTGCTAGCAAGCAAGTGTAGGTGGGTGTGACTGCACTCATGACCTGCTTATGAGCTTCTCATATGTGTATGTTTAGCCACTGGGGAAACAGAATGCTAGAGTAGATAGGCCTTTGGTCTGACTCAACATGGCTCTTTTTATGACCTTTCCGATACCCTTCCACAACAAAAAAACAGAATATCTTGTGGTTAAAACTGGGCACTGGAAATCATAGATTTTTGTCCTGTTTTATTGTGTTTCTTCATTACATAAGATATCACAGATAGCAGCTGTTGGGTTCTACCAGCTTGAAGACTTATGACATTTACTTACTAGTTCAGCTTACTTCTCTATGGAAAAGAGGAAAGGCATCAAACTGTCTTAGATGCAAAAAGTACACGTATGTACAAAATCTTCCCAACAAATCTTAAGAAAATTCACATTTCCCAGTGGGAATCAGGCAAGTTGAGGAAGCAAGATGTCTGTGCCTGGAGTCCTTACATGACGGTCTTAATGGAAGCCAGAAGACATTTAGCAGGGTACAAACACAAGTATCCAGTTACCACTGGGTCTACATGGGCCAGATTCCCACTCACTCCCATAAAATTATGATTTTTCATTTTTATCCTGCTTTTCAAATTGTGGGCCACACCATTTTGGATGGATGGAAGTGGCATTGTATCACTTCTGGTTGCTTGGTTTCTGGGTTGCCCTCCCCCACCTCCTTCCACAGTGCCTCCCTGCCAGTAGCATTATTAAGGGGTATTTGTCCCTTATGAGGAGGATGGGCAAAAAAAAATCTTCTTTTTATTTATTTCTCTCTCTTTTTGTTTAAAAAATTGGGAGGTGTTGTTGAGGGGTGAGTGGAGGTCTAATAGGGTCCAAGGATCATGCTGAACCCTCCAAAGGGCAGATGGTTCCTACACTTGCTTAGACTGTTCTTAACAGTGAGAATGAGGTTGGAAGTGTTGAAGACCGGAACATGTCCTTTCAAGAAGGAGGCAATATAGCTTTGGGTGGTTTTTTTTTCCTGTCTTCAAGTTCTTAAACTTTGAGAATTTACTTTATGAATTTAATCGAGAAGTTCCAAGGCCTTATCTGCTCTGACACTTGAATATCTCTTTTTGGAGACTTCTGTTGGCTAGTTCTCATGAGAACACTACTGGTGGTACAGGTACATGCCACAGGGCCTGTGCACAACAATAGAAATCTCCATTGAATGCACTGGGAAACATCTGCCTAATCTTAAATCTTTTACATTAACTAGGGTATTTTGTGTTTTTTCCAACTAAAAAACCCTTTGGGCTAGAGGCAAGTGAGACACTGCTAGATAGTGCTAGAAAGAATGTGGGAAAAGTTATTTTTCAAAGTTCTGAATCTAAAGATATTTTTCTAGTGATTCTGTACAAGTCTTGTTTACAGCCTTAAACCATCTTACACATTTGCTTTGGACTTTTAAAAATACATAAATGTGCATCTGACCTCTTGCTATTTCTGTGAAACTTTTGGTACTCAGAAGTATTTCAAACATGACATAAAAATGAAGTGCGGTAGTGCAACTTATAGCCCTGACTCTGAGCAAAGTTAGATGAGCCTACGAATACTGAAGTCAGTGGCAACTATGTTCTCTATCTACAGTGATACTCTATTCTTCTGCTTTCTCTGCTTTTGCTGCGACATGAGAAATGTGTTTCATGGATCTCATGCAGATTGATGGCTCCCTAATTTTAACATTGCAACAAAAAAGAACAAGAATGACAGAAATGCAATTCACTTTTTCTTTCATGTAAAAAATTAAAATGGCATTTTTATGTGAAGAAGAAATAACTTTTGAGCAAGTTTCTGTGATTGGAGAAGTTTACATATTAAAAATTCCCTTACTTACTTCATGTCCTGTCCTTTTCTTGTAAACAACATTGCAAAGGTGTTTGTCTTTTTACTGAATAATGTGTCAGCAACAACTCAGATGGACACACTCAGAACTGAGACGTATACTGGCTGAACTGCACAATCTGTGATGCAACCCAATCCATTGTTAACAGCAGAGAACAGCTTAATTCCTTTATATATGTGAATTCTGAAAAGCAGGTGTGTAGGATGAAACATTTCATTCATAAAATAACCCATGACTACTGTAACTCGCACTAGAGAAAAAAAATGACTATTAAATGATTTCAGTGAGACAGACTGTGGCTGTATCTGCACTGCAAAATAATCCAATTTGACACCACTTTAACTGTCATGGCTCAATTCTATGGAATTCCAGAAACTGTAGTTTTGTGAGACATTTAGCATTCTCTGCCAGAGAGCTCTGGTGCCACAACAAACCACAATTCCCAGAATTCCATACATTGAGCCATGGCAGTTAAAGTGGTGTCAAACTTCTGCAGTGTGGATGCCGCTTGGATTAACTGACTTGCAGGCAAATGTAATATCCTCATATATTTTTAACTATTCTAAAGGATGTGCCGATGGGTGTGCTTAAACCTGTTGGAACTGCCACAGAAAGGGATGTTGTGAAAGTGTTTGTGGGGGTAGATGTGAGATAACAGGGACACTGAGAAGGATTTCCAGGGCCTTGGATCTTATTGGAGAGGTATTCTCACAGACTGGACTATGGGAATTGCTCTCTTGTTCCTCTGCTTGGTTCATGAAGGGGATGCTGGCAGAGGGCCAAGGATGGGTATTGTCTTCTTCATGAAGACTGGAAGAACATTTCTAGTCTAGCAAACTAGACATACCAAAAATCCTGTCACAAACCTCCTCTTCCCAAATCTTGCTTAGTTAAATATCAGTACTGGTAAAGTTACTTAATAATCACATGGAATGTTTATGACAGGTTGCTGGTACAGGTTGAAGTCTCCCTTATCTGAAATTCCAAAATCCGAAATATTCCCAAACACCAAACTTTGTTTGTTGGTGGCTGAGATAGGGGGGTTGCAGACTGCCAGAAATAGTGTGAATTCAGTCCACTTTTAGGGTTAGGGTTAGTGCTAGGGAATCATGGGAACTGTTATTTTTCTGAGATATTGAGCCTTCTCTGTCAGACAACTCTGATGCCACAATAAAATACAGTTCCCATGGTTCCCTAACTCTAACCCTAACCCTAAAAGTGGACTGAATTCACACTATTTCTGGCAGTCTGCAACCCCCCATAGTGACACCTTTGCTTTCTGATGGTTTAGTGTACACAAACTTTGTTTCATGCACAACATTATTAAAAACATTGTATAAAATTACCTTCGTACTATGGGTATACGGTGTACATGAAACATAACAGAATTTTGTTTACACTTGGATCTCATCTCTGAGATGTCTCATTGTGTATGTATGTGCAAATACAGATATTCCAAAATCCGGAAAAAAATCCAAAACACCTCTGGTCCTGAGCATTTTGAGTAAGGGAGACTCAACTTGTACATGGTTGTTTCTTGACATTCCTTTGCTATTGGTTCCTTTGCTCTCTTCTGTTTTCTTTCTTTCTTTCTTTTCTTTTTGGGGTCTTCTAATTTTTTTACTTCCTTTTCTGGACACAGCCCCATCCCTGCCTGCTTTTCTTTTACACTCCATGATATTCTCACAGAATTTATTTGTATGTGTTTTATTTTCACGGAAATATTTCAGGCTGTAAGCTTTGCTCTAAGGCCACTGCAGGGGCTTCAGCTGCAGTCCCACGCTCTTTTACAACATGTCATTACAAATCTGCAAGCGAGAAGGCAAATTCTCCCTACGGCATGTATCAAAACCTGATGTAAGGCCAATAGAACACTAATTCGGAGGTCCATTTTTACCCCTCTTTTAAGCCTGCAAAACTTCCTTGTGCAGTTTAGTCATTTTTGTCTTAACCGTAGCTCATCTTCTGTATGCAAAATAATTGCTCAACTTGGGCACTTCCTTTCACTTCTCATTGGCTTTAAAGCCCAGCATTCTGCCTTATATGACATGCATGTTTCTGTAAACTCAGAAGGCGACTGCTGGCAGCGCGCATTTTCACACAGCTTCTCCAGTGACCCCTAACATCTGCCTAACCCCTAAGCATATACAAACCAGCTATGATTCAGGTGAAAGAGTAGAGTGCTATTTTTACTGTGTTTTGAGGGGGGGGAATGTTTGTTATAATACCAAGCCAGTCACTTTTCTCAAAGCATTTCCCCGGCTAATGTCACAGCTTTCTGTTGACTGTCTGTGTGGTCATGTTTATTCCAGTTAATTTTCCTTTTGAAGAGAAAGTATTTCACGGTTTGCTCTTTTTATCACTTTTTTTTTGGGTGGCTTCTTGGTGTCTTAGAATTGTGAACTTCTCTTCCTTTGTCTCCAAAAAGGAAACTGCTGAAAGCATTTCCACCTGGATGTTTAAATTATTGAAGTTGCAGGAACCAGACCTTTTCCCTCTTGAGTACTTGTGGGTTTTAAAGGTTAAAATTGCTTCATCATGCCAAAATAAAAGTATGCATGCATTATTTAGCTAAACCTTGGGGGGGGGAGGGTTTGAATACTTTTCTTAGTGATCTTCTCAGGGCTGTCTACTGGTATTTTAGGAACATTGTCAGAGTATATCTATCTCTTTCTCTGAAGTAATATTGTAAGCTTTATCCTCCCTGTTTGACTGAAGATTTCCACAAACTCTCCTTTATTTAAACAAAAGAAAATGAAATGGTATAGTGGAATTTGGAAGTGCTAATATTTCACATGAGCTATTTGGAATTTTCCTCTCTGAGAAACAGGTAACATACTGTAGCAACTGTTCATGATGCCATAGCAAAGGTTGTGTCAGCACTTTCATTATGATCTCTGTTTATAAGGAATTTATAGCTCTACTGTAAAAATATAGAAGGAGCAATTTTTAAAAACCTACTTCCAGCTGACATTTTTTATTAATGCTGGTCCAGAGAATCATACTCTTACTCTCACTGAATAGTACCTTTCCCCCCTGAAAGGGCTGACAACTAGCTGGTTGGGTGATGGTGGTAAATTTTACATGCAGTTTTAATAAACATCTCCCTATTTGGCAACTTTCATTTTTAGTAAAATTCTTGCTTTTAAAAAATTAGGTTTTGCTTAGGTATTATTTTACAAGACTGGGAATATGGCATGTTTTGAAACACATACCATTCTACCCTGATAACTGTGAAACTGACAAGCAAAAAGTTTTCTACAGTGCTGTACCTCTGGATAAATAATAAAGAATCTTGTAGCACATTTAAGACTAACAGGTTTATTCTAGCAGGAGTTTTTGTGGATTACAATCTGCTTCAAAATGGATATATTAGACCCACTATTATCAATCAATAGATTCTAAATCAGAAACTGGATGAGAGCTGTTCTATGCCATTCAATTGTATACATACCTGTTATAGCAAGTGTATGAACATACATATAATTGTCTGCTCTGGACTGGTGTGAAAGGAAATTATATGTAAATTATTCTAGAGAAAAATCTGCCATTGTGCTTCTTGGCAATTACAGTGATGTAATAGGGAGAGTAGATGTTGAACCCACTGTTTCTGATCTTGGAATTGCTAAAAGCCATGCATTACATTTTTAGGTGCCCACCTCATGGTAGCACCAAAGTTGGATACCAGCCAGATCTCAGGAGGTAGCTCTCAGTTAAATGTGTACAAAATGACAAATTCATATTTGCTACCATGTAATGTGTGCAGCTATCCTGCTGTGAACTTCATGGTCTTTGTAACAATATAATACACAAATCACAATTAATGCAAATAGAGAGTATATAAAGAATCTGCAGCACCAGTGTGGGAATCAGTGGAATTGCTGATCTCACTTTTAATTGTGAATATAGAAAAGTTATAACAAAATAAGTTGTCCAGATTGATGCTCTCAAAAAAATGGTGGGAAATGGATCCCAATACCACATCTTGTGAAGTGGATGATAGTTCAGCCATTGACATAGGACAGCGTTGGTATCTTCTAACTTTGCTAGTGTATGATAAACACTTATAAATATATTTGATTAAACTTGATCTATCCAGTTCCAGAGTGGATTCAGCCAACTATTTCTCCCCACCCCATCATCTGGTGATATTGCCATCTGTCTGAGAAGGTGTACAAGAGTTTGGAAAAGTTATTTTTAGACCAAAGGTTACCTGTTTGAATCCCAGAGCCAGCATGGCTACTAGCACAATAGCTTGAGCACTCTGCATTGTGGATGAGCCAAAGAAAGAACGAAAGAAAGAACAAAACATTCAGCCTTGCAGATGATGTGGAAATTCAGAGTGAATTATAATGTATGCACAGCCTAAGTCTACAAGGGTCAGCTGTATGATGCCTATTAAACCATGATGTTAGGGCAGCAGAGGGTACATGCAGAAAATCTGAACTCTTCTCCAAGTGACTTAGGAGTGCTTCCACTAGTATGTCTCAGTGTATAGCTGCAGACATGATATCTGGAAAGTCAACCAGTTCAAGTTATCACAGAACAGGACTAAATAAACAAATTCCACTGGCCCACAGGATCCAGCCTATGTATGCAGCTGTATCCCCTTGCAGAAAAGCACCCCTCAATTGCTCAAAAAAGCTCCTAGCCATCTATCCTTATTTTACTGCTGTGGTGAAAGGCTCTCATATGATTCTGTACAGAGAACAAACCAACAAACACTGCAGCCCTTGTCTGCATCTTGACTAGGATTATATGGCACTGAAAGGCCACAAGTCTGAGGACCTAATGGTCAGTTGAATTTCAAAGGGAGGAGCCAGTTTAAAAAAAAAGACAGACTGGAGGATTGCAAAGACTTAGGGGGGTTGCAGACTGTCAGAAATAGTGCAAATTGAGTCCACTTTTAGGGTTAGGGTTAGGGTTAGGGTTAGGGAATCATGGGAACTGTATTTTATTGTGGGACCAGAGCTCTCTGACAGAGAAGGCTCAATGTCTCAGAAAAAACCCATTCCCATGATTCCCTAGCACTAACCCTAACCCTAAAAGTGGATTCAATTTGCATTATTTCTGGCAGTCTGCAACCCCCCTTAGATTCCCAAAGAAGGTGTAATGGAAGCAATTTAGCCCCACTGGTTGCCTAGACTGTCAATTCCCATAGGTGGAACAATCTATAGATTCTATACTCTGCTGTATTACAAGAAAAGACTGACATTTTCTAAGCCAGACAGAAGTGAATAGGGTATGCCTTCTCATAAAATTCCCTGGAAGTTCTAAAGAGATGGCTCCTAACCTGTGCCCTGTTTTGAATCCAGTGACTCAGGGGGGTTGCAGACTGCCAGAAATAGTGCAAATTGAGTCCACATTTAGGGTTAGTGCTAGGGAATCATGGGAACTGTATTTTATTGTGGCATCAGAGCTCTCTGACAGAGAAGGCTCAATGTCTCAGAAAAAATACAGTTCCCATGATTCCCTAGCACTAACCCTAACCCTAAAAGTGGACTCAATTTGCACTATTTCTGGCAGTCTGCAACCCCCGTTAGATGGGCTAGGTCTCAGCTAACCCCCATCCCCTAGACTGTTTCTCAACCAACAGGAAAGATTTGAGGAAATAGAAATGCTTATGCAATGCTTTGAGATAAGAATACCTGTACTGTCTTGATGGTTACTCTACTTCCTATCCAAATGTGCTAAAATGCTGCAAAATGAACCCAAGCCCCTTGCCATTCTATCACTCCTTTCATTTAAGTACTGATTGTGTGCCAATAGCCTCTATGAAAGCAATCAGGAAATATTGTCAAGACAGGCATCCGATAGTAGATAATTTCTTTTCTAAGTTTATAGCATCCTGAAATATCTATAGTCGCCCCTCCATTTTCACAGACTTCAGGTCTGCGTCCCTTATCCATTCATGGACAGCGAATGGGGGGGGGGGGATAAAATGGGGCATGTCCCTGTGGGCGTGCACCTCTATTCTAGCCAATGGGGCTTGAATATCCATGATTTTTCATTTTCGGGGGGGGGGGGTTGGAACGGATCCCCCATGAGAATGCGGAGCAACTGTATGTTGCAACTGCAACTGCCACCCATCAGTTAGTTTTAATTGGGTGTTTTTTTATCCTTTGAGTGTATATATGTATGTCAGATGAATAACCCTTTGTCAGAACTCGAGAGAAAAGCAGAAGTACTGGAAGGATGGTAACTAACATTTGAGGGGGGGGGGGAATCAGACATAAACATTTATTCATCAGCAGTTCTATTTTTGTGCTGGAAGTTTTTAAGAGTAACCTGGATGGACTCTGGTACATTTAAATCAAAACATTTTTGTTTCTTTAAGTTTATCTTGCTAGAGAAGCCAAATGCATCATCTGAGAAAAAAACTGGGTGAAATAAGCTTGAGTCTGAAACACAACCCATAAACAGCATTTGAGACTGACAGTTAACTTAGGGTCAATTCAAGTGACCACAAGCTACTCTGCTTCTTTTTCCCAAGCCATGAAGATATGTTTTTTGTTTGTCTGGATGACTGAAAACATGTGCATGGTAACCTTTGTTGTGTGAATAAGTTCTCTGGTAGCCAACCTTAACTGTGCAGTATAAGGGCCTCTACAGATGAGCAGCCATGGGCCGCCCTGAGAAGCGGAGGATTGGGGCCAAGACAGTGCTTTGTGCCATCTGCAGAGCCCCTGGGAAAGGAACGCTAAAATAGTGCTCCTTTCCCAAGCCCCAGAAAGGGTGCTGGAAGAGCTGTTGCGCGGCTCTTCCGCGTCTCTTCTGTCTCAGGCCGTCCAGAGGCTGGGCTGAGAGGATGTCATCAGAGCGCTTGTCATGTGCAATGGCAGGCGCTTTGATGACATTCTTGGGAAGGGGTTGGGGCGTCTGGCATCCAGCTGCCCCTCCCCTTCCCTGGCTCCAAGATGACACTTTGCGCCGTCTGCAGAACCCCTAAATTTCCTCACACATTTCAGCGTAGTAGTGTGTGTGTGAATGTGTGCCTGTATTCTGTTGCTTTCCCCAGTTATGTGTGTGTTTTCCATTGTTAAGACAAAAGAGGACAAGACATCTGCACAGGTTAAAAAAATCAAGCTTAGTTTTGGTTCTTGTGAATGGCTCCTATAAGAACCTAGGGTGAAGTAAAGCACAAAACTGATAGGCAGTTTTCTGTAATCAGGAATCTAATTTCTTTGCTTAGCCTGCCTTGCCAACTGAAAACTACTGTTTTGCATTATTAGAAAGAAATGTACTACATGTAACTGTAATATAAAGAGACCTAGCTGCATGAAGCTATTTCCTGAAATATTGTTTTCAAAATACACCGAGTCATTTCACACTTTAACTTACACCTTTTCATTACCTGCTAATAAAACTGGAATGAATAGATTTGCCTAAACTTGTTTTGCTAATAGTGTTAGCCTCCTGGGTAAGGCAAACCTCCTGAGATGAACATACTAAATTATAATAGCCACTGTTCCCCTGCTTTCTTTTTTAAAAGAAGCTTGTCTAATGATAAGAAATGGAGCTTCCGCACCTCATCACCAGATACAACACATGCTCATCTACTGGCCCTTCTTTCTTCTTCCTCCTTCCCCTCACCAATGCTATAAGCATCCTTGTACCACAGATAACAGAGCTAAGTATAGAAAATGCAATGTGGCTCAGCTCCCGGGCTCTCTACAGCCATGTGACTTATAAATCTTGCAAACAGGGGTGATACATCATTTTTTATTAAACTTATAACATGACTGCTGCACAAATAGTGTTTATATAAAAGGATATACATTTAATTTACTCCAAGAGAATAGTGCAAAAGAATATAAATTGCATTTTGAAAGCTTCCACCATATAAAAGTTCATCAAATATCTATATGGCATTTTAATTGAGATTTCCAAACAGCATGTCCTCCTTCAAAGTATCAAAAGAGCAAATATCTGTTATGCAGTTATAAAATCAGCTCTAATTTTCTTACTGTGAAGTTGCAGATAATCAGCCTGTAAATTTTACCCACATTACTCTCTGTGTACATGAAGCCATAAATTCAAAACCGTATGCAGGTTGGTGAAAATTGAGTTCTAGGCAGCAAAGCATGTCCATAAACTTTTCTCAGGTTATTGGAATAGAACAAATCAAAAGCTGTTCCTGGTTGTATGATATTCTCTTTTGATAGACCAGACTGCTTGTTGTTAGCAATCCAAGTGCAGAGGTTAGTCAGAGCAGAATGTAATTTCTAGCAATCTGACAGACCTGAGGATTGAAGCGGCAGGTTTTCCCTTCCGATTTCAGGGAATTGCTTCTTACTGTGACAAATGATTAGCTGTTATCTCTGACTGAATTTGATTTCTACAAGCAGCTGAGTCAGGTAACTTTGCAGCATTTTGAGGGCTTTTTTTTTTTTTTTTTACAGTAAATGAAATCGGCTCTCAAACATGCCCCCCTCCCCAGTTACATGTAGCCCAAATAAAATATTTCCTTTTGGGAACAGGGGAGAACAACTGTTTCCCTCACCCTCTTCTGTCTCTCTCTCTTTCTCTCCTTTTCCCCTCCGGTTAACCAGAGGCAGATTTGCCAGTTTATCTCAACTTGTGGCTGATTGGATGGATTTAGGCAGGGGGGCGAAAGAAACTTGATGGAGATGTTAACATCTGCATTCAGCTGGATCACAGGAGACTTCCTTTAGCATGGCACTGTGGAGAAAAGTCAGAGCTTTCAAAGCCACATGTAAGCCATAAACAAAACTACCCAGGGTGAAGTGGCATAAACTGGGGTTACTAAATTTCATTTTGCATTGTTTCCACAGAAGGGATTGGGATGTAATGTTAATCTGATTAGACTCATTAAGAATGCAGCTCACCCTAGTGTGGAGAAGTCCATTGGGAGGTTTTCTGCATCACTTAACCTCACGTTAAGGATTTAAGTGTGGCTTGACACTTTTAGTGTGATGGTGGTGGAACTTATGTTCACTTCTTGACTGAGCTGGAAGTCCCCATCCATACTTTAGTAACACACTGCTCTTAGTGTGCTTGACTCTTTCAGAGCAGGGTGGTGGATGAGGAAGCACATAGGTGTTGAATACTTTGTAAGGAAAAGTGCCATAACATTATACGACACTAGAAGGCATCTATTCACCTCGCACATAATTTGGCTTTTTGTATGTCAAATAATGTGGAATTCAGATAAACGTATGGAGGGGTCTCAGATTTGGTTTTATGTGGCCAACTCATTTTCTTCGGGCAGGTGAAAGCCATGCCTTGAATTTTAACTGGTAAGTTAGAAGGGACATGGTGGCTCAGTGGTTAAGACGCTGACTCTGATGATCCCAAGGTCAACAGGTTGGCAGTTTGAGACTCAAGTGTCGTGTGATGGAGTGAGCTCCCATAACTACTCCCAGCTTCTGCAAACCTAGCAGTGTGAAAGCATATCAAAGTGCAAGCCAATAAATAGGTACCACTTCAGTGAGAAGGTAACAGTGTTCTATGCAATCTTGCTGCACACATGACCATGGAGTCGTCTTTGACAACACTGGCTCCCTTGGTTTAGTAATGGAGATGAGCACCTACAGTTGGATATGATTAGACAAAATTGTCGAAGAGGAAACCTTTACCTTTCTTTACCTTTACCTTAGAATTCTCTGCTAGAATTCTCTTGTGGCCTAGTCTGTGATGGGTAACACTAGCAGCATTACCAGAATACAAATCTACAATAATTAAATAATTAATGAATACAATACTTAATGAAGAAAAAGTTAATTGAGAAAAGTGTGCTCACACATGGTGAGTCTGAGTTTTGAAAAAAATGAAGCCCAAATTGAATAGAATTTTTAAATAAATGCTTATACTAGTACTGGTAGAATTGGGTAATATAAAGAACAGGACTAAAGTTGTAATTTGCTACAAATTTCCAGACTGGAAAGCACTTTTATGCAGCTGATTGAACCCTTCTGTAGTGCAAGTGTATATGATTTGCACAAGTGAGCATTTTTCTGTATGCAGATGCTTTGAAACCATATCTAGTCCTAGCTTTCTAAGACATCTTGTTGTTGTTGTTGTGTGCTTTTAAGTCACTTCGGACTTATGGTGACCCTAAAGTGATCACAAGGATTTCTGGGGCTGAGAGTGTGTGACTTGTCCAAGGTCACCCAGTGAGTTTCCATGGCTGAGTGGAGAACTGAACCATCTACAGGTAGTGAAACACATCTATGTACAGTTATCTGTCATCCTAAAAATGTCAGTTACATACTTATTGCATGTGGGTGTCGTACTATGCATGGTTACATGTCTTATTCTTGAGCTGCTCTACTGGCAAAGCCACAAGTTTATTTCTTGGTAGAAGAAATGTAGTATCCTTGTATATGAAAGGCACCATAAAAATGTCCCTTAATCTAGCTGAATTCCTGATTCATTGAGCAGTTCATGAAACAAAAAAAGATCTTAATAAATGAATTCTATGAGAATTTTTTTCCTGTTGGACTTTCAGCACAGTAGTCGTTGGTGTCTAGTTTGAGCCTGGGGCTTAGTTTCAATCAGACTTTTGTTTGCATAAGTACCAGTGTTGCCGTCATCATCATGGCTGATAATCCTTTTTATTGTATTTGTGAATGTAAAGAATGGTCCTTCTTCCTCTTTTCTCCCACTCCTCCAATATTTTTGGTCATATGCCCTTAAAATTCTGGCTGGCTCTGGCTAGGGGTGAAATCTAATTTCTCACACATACCCCACCGCCCACTTCAACTGCTCTTGCCATTTATTGAGCAATGTAAAATGACAATGTGTCTTCAGTTAGCAGCAGCTGTAAAATAGAAGGACATTCCTTGTGCTCACCTCTGGTTAGTGTGAAACACATCTCAGCTAAGTAATCACCTAAGTGCACCCGGAAAGATATAATAGAGTGGTTCCGAGGCATTTTGGGCTCAAGTTGAGTGGCAAATTCTCCTGAGCAACCTGTGCTGAAATAAAAATATGACTGTTATGTTGTGCAACTCCCATTTCTTTCAACAAGTCACATGCAGCAGAATATCCTAGTGGATTTGATCCTGTTGGATGCTTTTGTGGCCTCTAAAATCCAGAATAAATTCAGCCTCAGATTAAGCATCCCAAAAATGGCTTTTAATCGAATACATCATTCTAAAACATAAGGTAGGCACAGGTTTGGATCATGTAAATCCCTGAAAAATTGTACTCTACATATTTCAGTGAAGCAAAAGACTGAAATAGAAAGTGGGGTAAGGAAGACAGGAAATCTGATATGATCTGTTTGACCTGACTCAGGGTCTAACACTGGCCTAGTGACAGAGCTCGTTCCCAAAGAGCACACTGATCACATCACAGTTCTCCTGTCAGGATACAGGTAAGACTGATGTGGCATCATTAAAACTTCTTAGTTTGGGTGATTAATTTTGTTTTGTTTTACTGTCAGCTTTTGAGTTTGTTCTGAAGGCAATGGAATTAGCATGCCAGATGTTAATGGGAAGGATGTGAATTAGTTTAAATCTATAACATACAAAGTAAATAAAGTGATAGATTTACAAAGCTGTACATTTCCTGTGTCGTCCCCCCCCCCCTTTCTTCTCCAAATTCCCTTATCAGGGTGTACTTGAAAAGAATATGTCCTATCAAAGAAAGCAAAATGCCTTGAGGAATGTAGAAAATATTAAAGGCTTTTAAAGGTTTGGACCAGGTTTCCTGTGTAGTCAGCCCTCCTGTCCCCACCTAAATGTTTGGCTTTTCCTCTTTGTGGTTGTTGTTGTTCTCCTTCTCTCACTCTCTTTCTCTTGAAGGGGAAGAGTAAACTCTCCTGGCTGCCTGGCAGTGTCAGATTAAATACCGAGATGGCGACAGGAAAAAGGCTGGGAGGAAAAACAAAAGACAGGGGGGTGAGAGTTATCAGGTTGGAGACGGAACTGCAGGCTTGTCGGACTCCAATTTACAGAAATCCAAACAGATTTTAGTTGACACGATCTACAATCATTACTGTCGGAGCAGAGCTAATTAAGAAATTAGCTTTCCTGATTGCCTGTTCTCACAGTGATGAGTAGTTGAATAATGTTGTAAGGCTGAAATGTTCTAATAACCAAAGCGTTTATCATGTATTTGAGCTTTTATAGTATGAGGCCATGTTTACTCACTCAAAATTGTCATTGTCTCACTCCAGGCTGCTCCACCTCTCCTTGTACCTCTTTTGTTACTTTCTCCTCACTCCAACTAGTGATTAGTGCAAGAGCTTCTCTGTCTCTTAGAGGCATGTTGATAGATTTGTCATGGTGGAAAATGCTTTCATAGCTAGCTCTTGTCAGAGGTTCCTGGGTTTTTAATCCAGCTGGTTTGTTTATCATCATGATTCTAAATTTTGGCCGTTTGGTATCTTCTTCCAGCATTTTTGCCCAAATAAGTACACCCTTAGGCTTTCGATGACATTACAATGGTGCAGAAGGTAGGGAGTCCTATTTGAAATATTTATCTACTGCTATTGAAATCTTAGGGATGCAGTGGCTCAGCAGTTGAGATGCTGACTCTGTCAACTGCAAGATCGGCAGGTCAGCAGTTTGAGGCCCAAGTGCCATGTGACGGAGTGAGCTTCCGTCACTAGTCTCAGCTTCTACCAATCTAGCAGTTCAAAAGCATTTAAAAGTGCAGGTAGATAAATAGGTACCACTTCATTGAGAAGGTAGTAGCATTCTGTGCAGACGTGCTGGCCACATGTCATCTTTGACAACGCTGGCTCTTTAGCTTAGTAATGGAGATGAGCACTAGACAACCTTGTCAAAGGGAAAACTTTTACCTTTACCTTTATTGAAATCTTAGGGGCACTTATTGAAAGTAACTGGAACAATATACTTTTTATACATCAAAGGAGAATGAAGCATTCCATTTACGACTTTGGGGAAGCTTTCTTTTTAGTATGAAATCACAGAGTATAGTTTAAAATTCCTATAAAACAATGCTAGCAGCAAATTGGGAAGCTGTATAGAAGGATTCTTGGATTCCAATAGGATATTACATGAGAGGCAACATAACTGAAGCCCATGTAAAATATTCCTATGTATGAGTAGAAATTTACACGTTTTGGACTGCACCTAAGCAGTAAAGAGTTGATTTGATCTGAATAAGTGCAAACAGTTTCACCTTTCTTTATCTTATATTTTTAGAGTTCAGAAATGGATATGAAAATATATGTGTAGTAAGGCATGGTTAAGGGGATGTGATTCAACAATAACTGTACATGTTACAGTGAAAGGCTTGCATATACAGTGGACCTTCCACATTTGCTGGGTTTGGGGGCACAGGACCCCTGTGAAAGTGGAAAAACTGCAAATAAAAAACACTATTTGTTTTACCTGAGAGACCATTTCTCTAGGAATCTCTTGGTCCTCCAGGGCAATTATATGGTTAAGATCTGCCAGATGTTTACCATGAAATTGCACTGGAGGACCTACAAATGTCTAGAGAGGTGTTCTCTCTAGGAATCTCTAGGCCTTCCAGTGTGACTTTTGGCAAAAGTTGACAATAGAGTCATACTGGAGAACCTAGAAATTCCTATAGAATACATATTAATCAAATTTGTGAATAATCAAATCCACAAAAGTCAAAGCTGCAAATGTGGAGGGCCAACTGTAACATGAAACCCAGTTTAGTGCCTATGTGCCTAAGTGAGGGACCTGAGCAGACCTCAGGCTTGTGTGCTCCCTCAGGTCTTTCCTCCTCACATGACCAGGAGAATAAACCAGATTTTGACTGATCCCTGGCTTATTATTAACTGCAAACCATCAATTATGTTTTAAAATAAACTCTAGACCAGCCTTTCTCAACCTTTTTGTCTGGGAGGAACCCTTGAAATGATGTTCAGATCACAGGGTATCCCTGCATAAAAATTACTGTATCTACAGCTCAAAAAAAAGTTTTTTGTTTAAAAAAAAATTGTCTCTTATGGAACCCCTTGTGATCTTTTCTGTAACCCTACAGTTCTTTGGAAGAATAGTTGAGAAACTCTGCTCTAGACCATTGCTGTATAAACCAGCAACAACCCCTAGATTGTTTAGGTGACTTGTTAAATGAATTAGAAGTTAATCTAAGCCAGTGCTGATTCCTCTCAAACAGCCATAAACTGGTAACATTACAATGAAATCCTGGTTTATTCCTCCCAGACATGCTCGTTCCTTGCACTTCAACCAGGCTCCTTTATGCTCATGCACTGTGCTATAGTTTAGCATTTTGTTAACTATATTGTAACTGTTGATTGTATAAAAGAAAGGAGCATGGTACAAACAGGCAAGAGATTTCATGAAAGTGGACATGGGTCTTCATTTCAAAACACAATTTCTTTCCAGGAGCACAGGCATCTTGAAGCTCCACTCAATAATTTCAGAGAAAATGAGAATGTCATTGCTGCTATTTCTATGGTCCCTGAAGCTGAAATCTGAAAGGAAACTATGGGGGGAAGCAGACGGGCGGCCGTGGGTCACCCCGGGAAGCTGCACCGCAGGGCCGAGGTATCCGCACACCTCGGCCCTGCGGCGCAGCTTCACCGCCCCTGGAAGGAGCGCTAAATTGGCGCTCCTTCCACAAGTCGCCGAAGGTGTGCCGCAAAAGGCTGCGGCGCACCTTCGGCAACTCTTCCGCCTCAGTGTGTGCGAACGCTGTGGCGGGAGGTCCTCCTCAGAGCACCGGCCATGCGGAGGGCCGGCTGCTCCAAGGATGACCTGGGGAAGGGGTTGGGGCACCCACCGTGCGGCTGCCCCTCCTCTTCCCTGCCCCTAAAACAGCTCTTTAAGCCGTCTGCTTCCCCCCTATATTCTCTCTCTTAATGGATCATATTAAGGATGTAGGGGTCTAATTAGTTGACCACAAGCTAAACACAGACAACATTATGCAAAGTGATCTTGTAGCACATTTGAGACTATTGATAATGTGCGAACAAAATTGTAGCATAAGCTTTTGTAGATTTTGTTTACTTCCTCAGATGCCTCTGAGTTTTTTTGGTTTCAGAGTGTTAGATGAATGGTTTAAATGTTCATTGTTCAAAACTGGGAGGCTTACATGGAGCCAGATATAGAATTTGAGATCTACTGGAGCTTGCAGCTAAAGAAGTGAGTGGCATACAACAGAAAGGAATGCTTAGGAGTATCTCAGTTTTCATAGTCTAAGATTCATAGTCTCAAATGATTTGTTGGCATCACAATTATTCTGTATGGACCAATTACCAATCATTCTTCACACATGTATTGGAACATATAAATGTACATGTGCATTGTACTTTGTAGAACTGTGTTGTACATATGATATACATGTTGAGTATCCTTCATCCAAAATGCTTGGATGAATTGGTGTGTGTGTGTGTGTGTGTGTGTGTGTGTGTGAAATATTTGCATATATATATACACACACACACACACACACATACATATACACACACACATATACAGTGGGACCTTGGTATCTATGGAGGATCCATTCCAGACCTCCTGCAGATACCAAAAACCGTGGAACGTCAAGTCCTGTTGTCCCCATGCAGCTGTGCCACCATTAGAGCCAATGGGACTTCAGGTAACCACATTGCACAACCAGCCATTGGAATGATGATGCTTATTCTACTATCTGTATTTATTTTATTTTATTTACATCCAAGGATGGTTGGATATAGCTGATGGTAGGGAGCCCACCTTCTGGCTAATTAGGGACTGCAGAACCTCTGCTAGTAGCTTGACCAGGCTGGTGACCTAGTAGGAAGGCATCAGTGTTTATCAAGAGTCCCCAGGCTGTGTCTCTTAATGAAATTAAGGTAAAGGATGCAAAGTTATAAATGTCAGCAACCACTAAGCCAAATAAATACCTGGCATGCTAATATCAGGGTCCTTATACTCCTAGTTTCCATGAGACTCCTGGCCATGCAGAATTTCCACAGAACAGGAAGAAACACATTAGGCATATTAGACAGAGTGTTAGGTGAATGTCTTTGATACAAAACCAAATGATGTGTGTACAAATAAATACATAAATGAGGTGCAACAAAACAAATGGACTCAGGATTGTAGCCTTCGCTTATCATTTGAACTTTTATTGATAAAGGAGGTCATTTTTAGCTATGTAGATAAATGCTTGCTGATCCCACTCCTGTAATGGCAACATAATATAGAATATAGTGCATTGGTCTTGTCCATCCTGCTGTCCTCTAGATATGTTGCACTAAAACTCCCATAACACAATCATGGAAATGCATATTTTCTTTCTGCTTTAAAACAATAAATGTACAAGTCAGAAGAAGAGAAGCCAGATACAGACAACCATCACTGTAACATGACTTTTTCCTCTGCCTTATTTTCTTTCACACATGTATGTTCATCTGTTCCCTCACTTCTCTAAGTACAGTGTGCCCTGCTGTCTGAATTAGCCAAACTATGGTTAGAGCTTTCCTCCGAACTGTGATTTTGAATGGCAGAATTCTATGCCATGAACAACTATGGTTACCCAGTTCAGATATTATAGCTAACTGTGGGTCATGCAATTTGGACATGAACAAGGGAGCCAGCATGAGAGGAAGAACGAATGTGCAACTCTGTGGTATGTTCCATGGTTTGAAGGATCACTTGAATTCATTCACTCAGATGAAATGGGCAAACTCACAGCAGTATAATACTAGTAGAAGTAAATTAGCCCAAGGAGAAATTGCAAACATCTCTATGGAGACAGATTTTAGCGCACAGTATTTGTTATAAAGGTTTTAGTGTGTGTCAACATTGTGCCAAAATGTAATAATTAACCTGTGATAAAGTACACCTAAATAATATGGTTGAAAAGAGCCTTTACACTGTATGCTGTGGAATTGTCCAATAGTAGCATTTATTCCATAAACACATTAATTTATATTGTTTCATAATGCATTTGAAATAACAGTTTTTGACAGTACTAAAATGAATTTTGAGTATTATTTATACTCAAACTAAGCTAGTTACTTCCTAAAGCAAAGTGCATTATACAGCATCTGATCTGAAAAGTATAGGTTCATGTGTGATTCTTTCTTTCACTGGACTTTCTTTTGTCAGTTCTACCTTATATAAACGATTCTGCCTGTGAGAGGCATTATATGGAATTCAGATTGACTATTACTTCCTGAACAGATTTAAATTTAACACCAATTTAGTCACTGTAGAATCCCAGCATTGGAAATAACAGTTTCCATAGGGCTTCTACAGAGTGCCAGAAATATGACCTCATATGTTGGGGGAAGGATTAGATGTGTTTTCTTTTACATGTGTTTTCTTTTCATATATTTTTTACCACCTATGTTTTTCTTGTGTCCCAAAGTCACTCTGCTTCATGCCAGATCTCCGAGAACTTGGAATTTTTTAAATCTTGGATGAGGCAACATTTAATTTTAAAAAATGCAATTTTTTTTTAAAAAAAGCAGTTTAATTAGAGCAGCCAGGCTACTGCTGGTTATTTCAGTATAAACAGTATTGTTATGTGAAATGAGTGAGTACAGGATCAGAAATCCATAGATTGTGTTTCCCAGAGGTTTCCAAAACATAAATCCAAAAATGAAGACTAGATGTTTTAGCGCTGGAAGCACATGTGTACTTAAGAGTTTTTAATTAAGAATTAAAAGATGAACAGTAACATTACTAATACAGTGAGAAATGGGAAGAATTACTTCCAAGAACTATAATCATACATAATAATCATATTCCTTTCTGGTGCTTCACTAATATTTACAGGGTCAAGTAAGCTTCAATGCAAGAAATGACCTCAAATGCCCTGCGTCAGTCAGGAGTATTCTTGTATGGAAGCAAACTTTTATGCCTGTTAAGACTCACATGTATCTAACACAGATGTGCTGCTGGATTCCAAATCACTTTATAGAAATCATCTGAAAACCAGTGAGCTGACTGGATATGTCTTGACATTGCTGGATGCACACATCCCCATCCAGGTCTATTATACTTGGTTAGTGTTGCATGATGAGTTGGATTAAGGCTGTCACATAGACAAGCTCATAACTTAATGTAAGTCTTAATGACTGAGTCAAAAATTGCTAAAATCTGTAGTGTCAGTGTTTAAGACCATACATCATGGTCTTTCTTGTGAATTCATTTGTATACAGAAGTGCTCTTCTCATTTAAGCTATGTTTCTCAGTATTTCTCCACTGTCACAATCATCTTCACTGGACTGGAACTGGACTAATTTTATTTTAATTTTGAGTGGTAAATTCTTTGCTTTTTGTTGTACTAAAATATAGCATATCCAACACTGAACAGAAAGAACTTCAATTCTTTTCCATGAGTATATCTTTTCACATAATGGCAATGCTGGTCTAAATCCACCGTGCTCATTATGATGGTGTGGAGTGAGTGCAGCATAATGTGGAGTGAGGAACTTGAACCAGGAAGATGTGGTTTCAGACCACCCCTAAGCCATAAAGTTTATTTGCTAACTTTAGGATGAAGTAGATGGGCAGGAAAAAGTGGCTCAAAACTGCCTTTTCTGAAGCCAATTCAAACCCCCACTAACTGCACCAGCAGCTCCCAAGGTGGTCTGAATGTGAACGTGCTAACTAAATGGCATGGCATCAAGCCACGCCACTTGGTGGTTGTTGGTTTTGTCATCTTCTCACCATCCCTGTGCACTGTCACACAAACACACCACCACTGGCTGCTGCCTCTTTCCTAGATGCCATCCCATTGGATGGCCACTCCCTTTTGATCGGACACACAGTAGCATGTGCGACCCTCCACCATACAGGGCATTGGAGCATCCAATTATGGCCCCTTCACCCCCCTTCATCCCATACCCCCTCTTGGACTGTCTGGTTTGTATATGTGGTCATTATCTCCATGGGTGATGTCACACTTTTGGGCACTGCCATCCCCTCAGCATGGGTATGGCAGCTCCATCCTTTCTTAATATACTCCTGCAATGGGGCATTTATATGTACAATCAGGAGATAGAGCACTCCTTTAGAACCACTCTGGCATCACTGCATTTAGATGTACGCATGAAGGTGCACGCTTTCAAACAGTATTTCACCATTGCCTCACAAAGGCACATTAAAAATTGGATGTGTATGTTTTAAAGAGGAGGAGAGAAAAGTAAGGGAAAACCGTGTATACTACTATAAATCCTTGGAGGAAGAGTGAAATATAAATAAAATAATTAAGAACAACAATAAACCAATACTGAGAAACAAAAAGAATAGAATTCCAAGCAGAGTCTCCAAGCTACTGAACTTGAATTAAATATTAAATGATACTTGAATGGTATTTATGCCAACATTGTAAGTAGATCATTTCAGCTAATGAGATTAAACTATTTGTTAAAGAACATCAGTTTATCAAGTGGAAAGAGAACCCTATTTTTTTGAATTGCAGTTCTTTTACTTGAGCCATCAGTCCTGCTGCTGTCAAGGCAGAAACCAGGGTAGTTACATGTTGAATTTTCATAGCAATTGAGATATTTAACACAAGTATTTCTGTAATTACAATACATTGGGTAAATTCTGCAGTGCTCAATGGCTCTCAAACTCACCTGCCAACTGTGTAGTAGCCTAAGGCTGCAATATATACAATCAGAGAAGAAGCTGATTACCTTTGTGATGTTCTGCTTAGTTTGTTTCCCTCCTTCTGTTAACACAATACCCAGACACATTTATTCATTTGTCATTTAATAGGAAAAGTACATACTTCTTTTAAAAAGTACAAGCTAAATTTTATTGTGATGACTGTGGGTTTAGCAGCTTTCAGGTTGCTGCACTGCTACAGCTAGAGGAGAGCTTGAGAGATTTCTGTAAACCCAAGCAAAGTAGACCAGGAACTGGATTAAAAACTAAATTGTGTTTGTCACTTGTAGTTGGGTAGCTTAATTCAAAGTCGAAAAGGCTTGTGAATTTTTCAATCTGAGGACTAATCTGAAAGAGGTGCTTATTTATTTACTCATTAAATTTATATAAGACCACTGGCTGAATACCCTCTGGGCAGTTTAGCAACAAAACAACATAAAACTATCAATAAATTTGAAGTGGATGCTATGTTGCTCACTCTAAATTACTAAACCATTTAAAAAGGAAAAAAAAACCTAAGGAACTCTTTGTCATCTAATAAGATGATCACAGCTGATCTCTGGAAGACTTGTCACAGAAGTTTATGGTGAGCACTAGCATATTGAGACTCAAGGGGAAGGAATAATGAAAGTGTCTTTAGGCATATGGCATATCTAAACTGTGTACCATTGAAAGCTTTGGGGTTAACAGTGGCATGCAGTTTTCCTTAATTGTCGCATACTGTTATACACTGTCACAGGGACATGGCACACATTATGACTCCTGTGCTGAAGCCATCCAAAGTCCTCTTGCAATGTATCTGTTGATATGCAGTATACAACCAATGTTTTGTGAGCCACTTTTAATCAGCTGGAGCTTCACAATGATGCTGATGCCAGGAACCATGTGAGCACTGATCTCAGTGATTAACCACTTGTTTGAATGGCACACATCAGTTCAGGTACCTGACAGCAGTCATGTTCTTGGAATCATCCATGTCTCTTGAACTGCTGCAGCATACTGCTTTGACACTCCTCTTTGCCAGCCCACCACTCTTCTACTGCATATTGTGGCAATCATGAGTCCGAGTTTGCCCTAGAGCAGGCTCAAGGAAAAATTGGGCAGAGAGCACAGAGGGAAGAAACTGTGGGTACTGCATCTTCTCTTAGTGTCTTTCTGGAGCTTTAAAGGGACATACACAATCTCTGAACAAAGGTACTTATGTGCTATAGAAATTTCCCTGTTTACAATGCACTTCTTAGAGAACAGCTGTAAGATATGAAGGGTGACCTTTGTTTGTAAGCATCATGCAATGGATACACACTTGGGAGCTACAGCAATTACTTTGTGGATTCCCAACCCTTTCTGCCATGTGCTTCCCATATTTACGAAGAAATAGCTCCCCTTTAGCTGCTATGGTGTTTACTGGAAGACACTGTTGGACGCTGGATGCTGCACCGAGGGCATCAAGGATGCTTATCATCAGTTATGTTTCTCAACTGAAACCTTGGATCACAGATCTGCTATCCCTTCCCTTTCAAGGTTTAATTTCTGCTGCATCTAAGTTCCCTGTTTTGTTCTTATCTGACTGTTTGTGAAAGGAGTTAACAGCAGAAGTCCTGTACCTAACATTTCACCCTCCATCAAAAACATTTCAAATCTTAAAACATGCATTGTCTCTATTCCTTGACTTCAGTGAGAACCGAGAAATATTAGATGTGTTATTTGAAGCACTTACCCAGCTGTGGTGAGCCCACTCCATAATTGAATGGGTTGTTGTAGGGCTTGTATATCTGCACTGAAATAGGGCCTGGCTTAAAACATTCAAGTCACCACATGACAACAATATGACCAGCTGTGAGACCCTTGGCATATGGCAGCCTGATGTATGTGGGTGGTTTGGAAGAAGCAAGGCTACTCCCTCCCCTCCAGAAATGTCCATATTTGGGGTGAAAACAAGGGGGGTGAGAGAAGGAAAGAAAAGAAATCCATTTGCCTTGTTTCTTGTGGCAGAGCTAAGGGGCAAGATTGATGTACAGGATGGGGTCTAAAAGCTGTTGTTAGAGGAGCAGACGCACACACAGAAACAGCGTAAGGCTGACACATAAATCACCTAAGCACTACTAAATCCCCAAAGGCATTCCCATTAAGTGGAATTCTATCCCTATTAGGCAGCAGTCATTGCTATTAAGTATCATTAGGTTTAAATCTGCCCCCAGAAAGAGGGCAGATTGGTGCAGGGAGTTTTTGCCTGAGTAACGACAACATCAGAACTGGACGCTGAGCAGATATCCCAGTTGTAACCTCCCTTCCCCCTCCATGACTTCATGGCACTCAGTGCGGGAATGGAATTGAATGTGTCCACTCCCAGTACATCACATTAAGGTTAAAAATATATCTCTCAGTCTGCATTCTCTGAGTTCCAGGCAGGGTGAATAACATTCAGCACTGCATGTTAAATAGTATTTCCACACTCAACTTTTACATTGCTTTTTCAAATACCTTGAACACCATAATGGCCCATGCATTGTTGAAAGAAAGTATCAAACTGGAATATATTTGCTTCCCCCCCCCCCCCACACACACACACCTATCGTCTGTTTTGTTTGGGGTTTTTTAAAGCAAGAAACCACATGCATATGTTATGAGCAAATAGATTTTAACTTCTCTAACCTGCTTAACCACAGATGAGAACCTCACTCACAACAGCAAATGAGAACCTAACCTAAGTCTAACAAGACAAAAGGTAAATTGCTACCACTCTCTCCTAACATGGTAAATACTTGGGCTCACTTCTGTCAGTGTTTGCTGTAGAAATGGTCAAGAACAGGCCAACTCTGCACGTACTTTGTGCACCGCTGAGATCAGGGCTTTTAAGGCCCCGGTAGAGTGTGAAAAAGGTATGTTTTTGGACTACATCTAACATGACTGGATGATCTTGGAAGTTGTAATCCAAAAAAAGTAATTTTTTTAAGCTCTGCTTGCAGGCTATGAAAAAAGTCAAAGGGTATACATTCTGCATGTTTGTGTTCATCTTTGTATTTTCATCTCCTTACATAGCACTGGTGACTGGAGGTCAAGGCTGGAAGAACCTACCTACCATGTCAATGACAATTGTAGGAATCTGATATTTTTTGTTTAATGTGGCCTCTGTAGGACTTACAATATAGACTCCATATATGCACATCTATGAATTATTAATTATCTTAGCAAGATGTTTACCTCAGTAGCAGAAATACATGCTAAATTTGGAGCTGAGCACACTTTCTTGAACATGCAAAGTAGTTTCAGTGTTTAAAGAGAGTTAAAATTTCTAGCTAGAATCAGAAGTGTGCGAACCCACAAATGAAACTGCTGAAATATGTTGATATGCTAGAGAGGGTGTTTTTTGTTGTTGTTGTTGTTGTTAATTATTTGATGCCAAAAGTAATATTTCTTTCTTTTTTAATGTTATGGAAGAGTATTGGAAGATTTGGATAAGTGAAGACTAGAGTAGGCCTGCATAGTTTATTGAGGGCAAAAGAGAGAGGGGGGAAAAGATTTATGTCTTATCAACTTAACTAAGCAGGTAGGGTGTTCATTAGCAAGGCTGGGTTAAAAAAAGAGAGAGGAGAGAGAGAAGAGAATGAATGTAGAAGAGTGAGAAGAACAAACAAGTCAAAGCATTTGTTCATGCTGCAATCTACACATCAATTATCCTGCTGTGCTAATTACCACCTTTCCATACCCCAGGTACCTAAGCATTCACACTTACTTACTCTTTCATGCCTCTGATAAAAAAAAAAGGGGGGGGGAAGGGGGGAGAAAAAGAATAATAATAATAATAATAATAGAAGCAAAGAGAAAATGAATCCAGAGGTGAAATGAATCCTTAGATCTAAAATTTCCTTATCATATGAAAGTATAAATAAAGGCTGTTTTAAAGAATGAAACATTTACAAATATTTTAATTGCACAATTTTATTGGTGTCTAAAAATAAATCCAGACATTATGTTGGCAATCTGAATATGGCTATAGGTAAATTAAGGTAAAGAAACACAAGCTGGCATTTTCAATCTCCTTGCATTAGAAGATAATGACAAACAGTTATCAACTTTACAAATTCAACTTAGAAATTGGTCCTTCTGAACTGCTCTTAAAATGCATTTGCTGGAAGATGCTGATCACAATTAAATGTTTTTCATTGTTATTATTATTGCACTGAAAATCAAAGATTAGCATCCCTGTTTGGCTTGTGGGCCTCCTGGTCAGGGTGCTCATTTTCTCATTTCAGAGTGAAGTTGGATAAAAAAGAAACCTATTTCCTGTAGCTCATTTGATACCTGGTGGGGATGCTATTCAGGTGACAAGGATACAGGCACAGAGGGGGAACAGATGTGATTTACACACTCATTATCATTTGAATGAGAGTGCAGATAGGCCTGTTCAGGGGCTTGAGCATCACCTGGACAGTTTTCCTTCTGATCTTTATTCCATCTGAGAGACCAAGTCCCCCTGACATCTTTAAATCCCCGGCTCCCAGCTGGTGACACACAGAGTTTTATGACAGTAAGCAGTCTTCTGAAGCACTGAGCGCAGATGCCATTCAGAATTGTGCCTTCACACTGTTGTTTTTTTAATTGTATCCATGCTTAATCTGAAATGTGTGGGTGGGTTGATGTGTGCATATGCAAGTTTAAATTGAATAATTTTTTTTCAGTGGGTCTTTGGAACATGGTTTCACCTCTAAAGTTCATGGAGGGGATGTGAATAGTGTTCATGTTTAGTGTTCCTGAAGCCACAAATTTTCCCATGCATACTTAATGTTCAGGGAGCAGCAACCAATTAGAGAACATGGCATGATGATAAGCTATAGTTATTATCACACCAAAAGCTGCCTATGAGAATTAAGTAGATTGATATCATTACAGATTTCAAATCATGGAGTTGAGAAATGAGAGAAATGAGCCACAGGATCATTTTCCTTCCCCTAGTTTTCCCCAACCATTTCCAGAAAGAAGCCTCAGCTTGGTTGAAGTCTGATTGTCTGGTTAGGCTTTGTAAATGTTATCCACTGTTGGAAAAATTATAGAAGACAAAAGTGATATGCTTGGATATCTTCACAGTCCACTTTCTGGAAATAGTTATATCTCCTAAAACATCTCCAGTGATAAGTTACTCTTTGGTACATGCTGTGTTTAATAATCATTGGAGGAAGCTTGTCTTCAGTTCAGGACAAAAATGCAAAACAACCTTGAATAACTTAAAACTGTTGTTTTTAACCTTCCCTTATCTCAAGCAAACTGACAGTTTTGGTGAGTAACAAAAATGAGAGGAGTTTATGTGAGAACAATTGCTGCAAGGTTTCTGCAATTTTAATTAGGTATTGTATTAAATGGAAAAATATAATGAACACAAGCACATACACATTTTATTTCCCATCTAACATTAACAGTTAAAGAAAACAATCACTATCAAATTACTTTGTTACAGTTCATAATTACAACTCAGGTTGTGCTTAACTGTTATTAACAGAATGTACAGTAATATGTTCTGGCATCGTAATATGTTATTGTAGCATTATAATTAATCTTACAGGAAGTATAATAAATTTACAGTATCAGATTGAAGCAATACTGCATATAGATTTATTAATGCTTTTAATCAGTTCTGGCAAAATTAATTTTGCTCTGATTGCTTACATTGGAATTTGCATATACTTAGTGAAAGTAATTTATTTTTTATGGATTTCTTTTTTTATTATTATTAAAATAGGGCATATGGCCCTTCAGCTACAAAACTTTGCTGATTTCTTATCTGGAATTCCTAAGCATTTAGGAAATGCAAGTTTTTAAGAGTTTCCAGATCAGAGTCCTGTTATTTATTTCAAAGTTTATGATGAAACATTAATTGTTTTGATATCAACAAGACACTTTTTCTTTATATATATATACCTTCGTGGGCTGTGCATTTGTTGATTTCTTCAGCATTTTATCTCACTCTTGATGCAAGAAGGAAATAAATGATAAAAATATTACATTTGTGTTCCCCAAAAGTAGCTCAAGCATTCAAGGGAGTCACAAAGTGTAGATATTGTAAATTTCCCTAGAGGTGTAGATTCTGATACAGCACTACATTCCAGAAAAGGGACTTAGGGGGAAAAAGAAAGATGAATGTGATGATATTGGTTATACTAAAACTTTTAATACTTATAGTCCTTCACCTACAAGTAATATCTTAAGGAGTTAAAATGAAACAGATGCCAATAAGACAAGTTTTACTAAATATTTGTTAGCAATTAAAAGGTGAACTGAGAGAGGAGAGCTTTTGCTGAGTTGTGTTAATGATATCAACATCCAATATTCACTTTCTGAAGACAGGTGTATAAACATGCTATGAATTAGAGTTACATATGGTTTCTGTGAAATCACTGCCTGTGTTTCAAAAAGAATAAGGAGGAATAATTTGATTCCTTCTACATATCTTACTCCTGTTTCATGAAAATGGGATGCATTCCCATTTTACTGTAGTGGATATTTCCTGTTCTTGCACTATAGTGGTGCTAAAATTGTGCCTGTGGATTCTCTTGGCACCTTCCAACTCACAACAACAGTGTGCCTTATTTACAGAGGCCTTAGTTTCTGCAATAATTGCATTAACTATTTTTCACAGATAAAAATGCTGGAATTCTTTATCCAATTTTGTACATTTTGCAAAAATGTGAAAATTAATACAGGAAGACATTCTGATGGTGTAAAGCTACTAAAAAAAAAGTTACAATGGTCAAACAGCACTGGTTGTGCATGTAATCTACCCCAAGGGAAGGTAATTTATGAAACATCCCCTTCATCAAGGATGAATCCAACTATTTGAAAACAAACATGAATGCCCTTATCACCTATGAATCACCTTGCATTCCACTGTATCGGGATTGCAATGTAGGTCCTGTACTTTGTGCTCAGAGCTTTTTGATAAGTGTTCACAGACTATGTAAACTTCTTAATAATAATTTTTACTGAGCAAAAGTGTTTCCTTAAAATATTGTTTAGTATCTCTTTATGCAGCGTCATACTATTCTGAAAGATAATATGTTATCAATACTTCATAGGATAGTTTTAAACACGGAATGGATAATTTTTGTAGCTGCCTTCAAAGTACTCTTGTTATTATTGTTGTTGTTTAAGGTCTAGGCCATAGATCATGGGTCTGTCAGCAAACAGATAATCTTGATGACTAAACCAAAGCCAACAGAAGAAGAAAAAAGTGCCCAGCGTCACAAGAAACATTTGAGTCCTTGGTTAGTGGGTGATAAAGATTAGGGAAGGAATGGCCTTTTAAAACATATAATTATTTTTAAATTTCAAAGTGGTGACATTTTAGCATAATTAACTGAACTTCTTGACAGTTGTGTGGTTGTCATAATGTCTTCCTATTCTTTTATGAATACATGTTGTTTAAATTCTTAAATAGATGTCTCCATTGTTGTTTTATTTCAGCAGCACATATAGAACTAATAATTGAGGAGACATCCCAAAAATGCATACCTTTTTGCTGTTAGCGGTGACTGGTATTGCTTACAGTTTGTGGCACTATTTTATTGAGCATTATGGACATAAATCATGTAGTATGGCTGATTGTATGAGTTTGAGCACACCTACCAATCATATTGAAAAGAGGCCATATTTCTACAGCAGGGGTGTAGCTATGGTGGGAAGTGGGGAGGGAACTGGTGGCTTTGCCACCATGAGATCTCCCTTTCACGAAATGAAAATATTCTTAATTCCCCAAATGTCTAGCATTGCTGAGACATTGAAAATTGTTCATACCTACAATTTGTGTATTTGCTGTGTTTGTGTTTCCTTGGTAATTTTGCCCACCCTTTCTCTTTGGATGCCTAAACTGTACAGATGCCCCTCCTTTCTGATGGACTTCAAGTCTGTGGTTTTACATATTTACAGAGGAGTGATCTCCATTTAAATCAATGGGGCGTGCCCCTGTGGGTGTGCCCCATTCAAGCCTATGGGGCTTGAATATTTACTAATCTCAATTTTCATGGGGGAGGAGGTCCAGAATGGATCCCTCATGAAAATGGAGGGCCAACTGTATTTCTAAATGTTGAAATGAAGTTTTAAGTTACTGCAGTGCCTATATACCCTAAAGGCACTAGATCCCATCTGATCTGAAAGCTAAGCAGGGTCAACCCTGGGCCTCATTCCCACTACGTTACAAACCAGTTTGCTAACTGATTTGAAGTGGTTTAAATGACCCTTGTTCACACTTGAGCTGAATTGCTGAAGCAGTTTGGCGAAGGGGGCTCCATGCTAGACCCATTTAACATGTGTTTTTTTGATGCTCATTTTTTCTGCGTCTTTTGTAATAAATCAATTCACTGCAAGTGTGAACTAGATGTGGATCAGAATCAATTTCCTATGACATGATCAGCTATCAGTGACCTGCTGAAGAGGGTCCATTTTGAATTGATTCATTAGTTAATGGCCTCATTCCCACTTACAAATAAATCAGTTTGCGATCCAAATCAATGGATCAGTTCGACAGCGGAGTATTGTTCACACTACATTTGCCCTGGTCACATTTTCTTGTAATATAACCCACTTGTCATTCACAATGACTTATGAATTGATTCAAAATGGACCCTCTTCCATCAGATGGCAAATTTAAAGGGCAAATTTAAATCGATTCCAATTCGTATCCCGTTCACTTGCACTGAATCGATTTATTACAAAAGATGTGGAAGGAAAGAGCATCAAAAAGACACATGTTAAATGGTTCTAGCACAGGGCCTGCTCACCAAATCGCTTCAGCAATTCAGTTCAAGTGTGAACAAGGGTCATTTAAATAACTTCAAACTGATTAGCAAACTGGGCTGTAACGTAGTGGGAATGAGGCCAATGTGAACGACAAGTGGGTTATTTTACACAAGAAAATGCAATCGGGACAAATGTAGTGTGAACCAGGCTCTGTTGTCAAACTGATCCATCAATTCAAATCGCAAACTGATTTATTTGTAAGTGGGAATGAAGCCCTGAATAGATACATGGATCAAGGGCCACCGATAAATACCAGGTGATGTAGGCTGTATTTCAGAAGAAGGAACTGCCAAAACTACCTCTGAGTATTCCTTGTCCAAGAAAACCCTATGAAATCCATGTACTTGGCTGGTGACTGGAAGTCATGTACAGACACGCTATAAAATTGGGAACTGAAGAAAGATTTAATGGGGGGAATGCCCTCATTTTGCCATCACTGTAGCCATGTTCATGTTCCCCCACAAATTCTCCTACCTGGGAGTCATGGAGAGGATGGTTCGCAGTTTGAGAGTTGTTCGAATAGCTGAGGTAGCTTTCAGTCATGGCATTTTACTCCTGAAGGGAAGTGAAAATATTACAAGCAAAAGAAGCAATCCCTACCTTTTCCCTTTCCCTAACTTCCCCAACCAAACTCCAAACACAGACAACCTTTTGAACAGGCCTGTCTGATAAGGAGTTTTTAGTGCTTAGACAGAGACCTATCAGTGTCAGTGGAATTGTTACAGTTATGTACATAACTCAGCTTGAATAGATTTGCAGTTGGAATGTGCTGCTCAAACACTGCTTCAGTGGTGAAAAAGAGAAAGTTTTTAAATTATCTGCTACTGTTGGAATGTGCTGAGACCCTATAATATATCCTCTCTCTCTCTCTCTCTTACACACACACACACACACACGCACACGCACACTTCACAGTTATTGAAAGGGGCTATAAGTGAGTAAACTTTTCCATGAAAAAAACCATAAGAAAACCAGAAAACATTATGGACTACCTGCAACCGTGAGACTGGTTCTCTTTATATATTATTCAAAAGAACAGGAATAAGAAAGAAATCTACAGAAACCATTTCTAAAAAGGGCTAAAATGGAATAAAGTTCAGAAGTAAGTTGGCAAACGATTCCTAAAATTTGTTTGCCAAATAATCATTTGCAAATTAAAAGGGAGAAGGTGTCAAGAACAGCCTCTTTGTTCACTTGGAAGGATTCATTTGCCTCAAGTTAACTTATCTAAGATTCCTGCAACATTAATTCTCTTCCATCTTTGTATATATTTCACATAATGTTATTTACTTATACATTTTATAACCTTAACTCTGT
>JANUYF010000001.1:279074850-279087350 GCA_026167975.1 Phrynosoma blainvillii
GCTAACCTGAAACCTAAGCTGTGTGGAAAGTAAGTTGGGAGTTGAAGGCATTTATGAAAAATGACTCAGAAATAGAACTATTAATCTTTGGGTGGAATGGGATAAAATGCCAGCAGCTGAGAAATTGCTAAACAAATATTGAAGCATTATTATGGCTTTTGGAAATATATTAAAAGTCCTAAAACAACAAACTTTTTTCCTCTGCTTAAGAGCCTTCAGAAAGCAGATTTCTTAAATATATACCTTGTTGTTTTTGTTTAAAGTTGAGCAACCCTTTTGAGGAAGGTGATAGACACAATGTCTGTTTGTGCAAGGACACATTTCCCCTTTTTCATACTCAGTTTATTCAAGGTTTTGTTTCCAAGGTCTTATCTTACTATAAAACTTCAAACATAGACAAGGTCTGCCCTCTTGTCATCTAACAGCAGCATAACTATTCAGATGGTTAAATAGCTTATAATTTCATACTTCCAGATCTTAGGTGAGCTACACAGATTATATACAAATTGCAGTAATCTTCACCCTCCCAGCCCTGATATCCTTCAAGCATGATTATAAGTATACTTTTCTTTATACACTTTTAAAGTTTTATCATGATAATTTTATGAATTGTTATGCATCCTGATAAAGGATTTTTCTAAGTGGTTTTCTCCTCCAAGATGATGTTGAACAGACAACAATTTTATACAGTATTGTTGGCAAAAATATGCATATAAAATATATCCAATGATACAGGGAGAGAATTTGTTCCTGGCATCATTTTTCAAACTTTGTGCAATCTGATTTATGAAAACATATTTCCAACACACTTCTACACCCTGTTCTAGTGATCATCAACATGTGACATTTATTGACTTAAAGTCTGAAGTCAAGTTAGCAAGACATCATTTTCAAGAGTACTAGAGAGCTTAACAAGTACAGGGAGCTGCCTAAATCCCTAAAGTATATGTTTTAACACTCAAATGACCCACATAATATTGATTTTTTGTTGTTCTTTAATAATCTTCCACTTTCCTTTAAAACAACCCTAATTTAAAAAAAGCTAATACATGTTATTAAAGTTATAGAGAAATAAACTATGCCCATCATGCCCCAACATGTTTGAATTTTTATAGGAGGGGTAGGTAACCTTTTTGAGCCGGGGGCCGGGTTGCTGTCCCTCAGACAATTGGGGGGCCGAAGCACCAAAAATAAATAAATAAATAAATAAATAAATATAAAAAAATATTTTTTAAAAAAATAAAAAAATATGCATGCACACTCTCTCCGCCCCAGAAAAGCCATGGCAAAACCCCTGTGGAGATTTTGCCAAGAAAACCCCAAGAATAAGTAATAACAACAATAATCAATATCATCATGGTGGGCGGCGGCGGCGGCGGCAGCACCATCCAAAGGCCTCGGGGGGCTGCATCCGGCCCCTGGGCCTTAGGTTGCCTACCCCTGTTTTATAGTAAGATAAGACCTTGGAAAGAAAACCTAGGTATCTCTGGATAAATAAACATGGGTTGCTTTCATTTTACCTCATGGAAAAACTATAGTAAATCATTCTATTGTATTATGACATCCATGAACACAATGTAACTCTTCAAATGCTTTCAAAACTATTTCAGAGGAAAGAACTCGCAAAACCATCTCTGATTCTTCTTCTTCTAAGAAAACCCTATGAAATGCACGAGGTTGCCATAAATCGACAGGCAACTTGAAGGGACATAGACACACAATATCATGATGACTTTCTACTCAGTTTTACTTACAGGACAAGAAATGTGAAGAGTGTCAAATGCATTGATCAAAATTTCTTTCATGTTGTGTCCTATAAGTTCCAAGTAGATTTCAAAATACTCCTGTCTTATTTTATCACCATCTGGCACTTTAATCTTGTACAAACCTTTGAGGTGTGTACATTGCCAAATGGACATCAATCTTAAATGCTCAAGATTTTAGCTCTGATTTCCTTGAATTAAATCCAACTTACAGTATAATATGCCAGCCAACCTTAAACTTCAGTGCTTAATATTAATACAGTTGTCCCTCCCCATTTGTGGATTTGGTGTCCGCAGTCTCGCTCTTCGTGGGACGGGAAGCAGAGAGGGACAAAATGGCAGTGTGTGTTGGCGCACGGCCCCACACATGGACCATGGGCACACACACCATTATTTTCAATGGGATTCCAATATTTGTGAGTTCCCATTTTCATGCGGAGGGGGGGGGGGTTCCAGAACAGATCTCCCACGAATTAGGAGGGGCAACTGTATATTTAATTTTTCAAAGTTGTGACATGTGACCTATGTCGGTTATGACAGAAAAGGCAGTAGTGCTCTGCAGCCCTCAAACTGGTATCTTCGGTATGTTGCTGATGACACAAGGTAAATGTTGTACCCAAAAGCTACAATATCAGCCTTGTTGATCCCATAATGTAAGAATCATTCCTTTCAGACCAATGTAAGAATGAAATTTTCAGGTCCAAAACATACTGCAGAAATAATCCAGTTTGAGACTTCTTTAACTGCCCTGGCTCAGAGCTAGGGAATCTTGGGAATTGTAGTTTATTGTGGCACCAGAGATCTCTGATAGAGAAGGCTAAATAGAGAAGTCTCACAAAACTACAGTTTCCAGAATTCCATAGCATTGAGCCAGGATAGTTAAAGTGGTCTTGAACAGGATTATTTCTGCAGTATGTTTTGAACCTCAGTTATGCAGGTAAATAATAGCCTAATAATCTGCTGTGAGCCATGCAAGGTTGGACTAACCTTTACACTGGTTTATACAGTGATGATAAGAATAAAAGCCCAAATATGTCTTTTCAGAGTGAACAGTAAGGACTTATGTGGAATATGTGCTTTCCAGAGACTGATTGTGAAAGCTGTTGTGTCATCTCATCATTCTGCCCCTCCAGTGATTTCAGAACAAAGACCTCAAGAGTCAAAGAGTCACATCAGAAGTGCCCTGGCTTCATTTTCTGACAAAGTGTTCTCAATATGTGTGAGCAGGATACCCAGTTATCTAACACAGAGTGACAGCACAGGCCACACAAGATTCAGGTAGCATACCAGAATCATAGAATGATAGAGCTGGAAGAACCACAAGGGCCATCCATTCCAACCCCCTGCCATGCCTTTAGTTTGAATCTATTGCTCCTTTTCCTAGTTTCTGGAGCAGTAGAAAACAAGTTTGCTCCATCTTCAATGTGACAGCCCTTCAAATATTTAAACATGCCTATCATCTCACCTCTTAACCTTCACTTTTGCAGGCTCAAGATACCCTAAGCCGATCCTCATAGGGCATGGTTGTCAGACCTTTCACCATTTTGGTCATCCTCCACTGGAAATGCTCAATATCCCACTTGAATACAAGCTTATGTGATAGTGTGGCTGCACACTGTATAATATAGAATTTATGTTTCCTTTCAAACAGGAACTCCATTCTGATAGTCATTTGCAGTATGCAGACTATACTAGGTGCATTCGTATCTCTCTTTGAACTT
The DNA here is from genome assembly GCA_026167975.1 of Phrynosoma blainvillii. NCBI lineage: Eukaryota > Metazoa > Chordata > Lepidosauria > Squamata > Phrynosomatidae > Phrynosoma > Phrynosoma blainvillii. The sequence goes on from JANUYF010000001.1 coordinate 279,078,335, forward strand.
TTATATCCCAGAATCTTCTCTGTTACAGAAATAGTCAGAGAACCAGAAATCTACTTACTAAGGACAGTCCAGTTAGATGATAAAAAAATATAATTGACTTTAGCATAAATCATTCCCAACTACCAATACATGTAAGAGACCCAAATGACTCCAAAGTTTTGTTATTTTGATATTTCCTTTTCACAGTACAGAAAGACCCTAACAGCACATTAGCATGATTAGCATGTTTTATATATTTAAAAAAAAAAACAAGCAGAAACCTTTGCACAACAAGTATGTTGTATGATAGATCACAACTACTCCAAAGAATCCATTATGGTCTCTACACTCAATGACCTATAGTTTGAACACTGTAAATAAATATGGATTTACATAATAGGACATAATAGCTCTGGCAGACCAGGCTGTTCTTTTCTGTAAATTTTCACACATTGTTAATACAGTTAAACTATTGCCTTACTTGGTTTAGTTTTGGTAAAACAGATAGTGATCTCACCTATACTTAACCTAAGAGAGAGCCCTATTGAATTTCTAGGCAATAATAATCTGAACTGACATGCATTACTCTGATCGCACTGTTAGATGGGCATGTTACTGTTTTAACGTGTTGTTAGCTGCCTTGAATCCCATTACTGGGAGAAAGGCAGGATATAAATGAATATGATTAACAACAACAACAACAACAACAACAGGTTTAAGCACTTTTCAAGTGTTACTTAGCTAGTTTCAATCAAAATGCAGAGATGGGAGCACCTAGCCCCTTTTCCCTCCATTGTATATGAAAAGCAATAGGTTCCCATAGAAGCAAGAACCCTCGTCTTACCCTTGCTCCTGTGGAAAGTCTCCACATGATCAGAGTCAGCTCTCCAGATTGGTTGCTTTCCATGTAAGAAAATCAAGGTTACTGGGACAGGGTTAGGAATTCCCTATTTCACATGATCATTGAAAGTGGATAAGTAACATCTGAACAGGACTTTAACGTATTGTCATGTTCCAATGCTGTAGTGAATGTTTGTGTCGTTATACCACTAAAGGACACCTTTCATTCTCTCCTCACATCACATGCAGCATATATTCTTCTTTAATCCCCAGGACAGAATATCTTTTTGTGTGAATAATTTGTGTGCCCATACTTTCCTTCTCTTTAATTTTTTTTTTAAACCAGCTTCCTCCTGCTCATCATTTCTTGGAAAGTTTCTTTGTAAAGCTTTCTTGCCACTCTTGGGCTAGCAAAGCAGCCTGAGAAGCACTGAACCACATCGTAGTCAGCGGCTAAGAGAGAATTATTCTACTCTCATTCCATAAATCCACACCTTGTCAGGGGAAAGTGCTCCATGCCTGACTGATGAGAGGCAGCTAAGTTCACCTGCAGCTATGTTAGGCCTTAACTCCAGCAAGGAAAAAGGCTGTTCATTTTTAAGACCGATGAGAATGCTCCCTCAGGATAGACCAAGGAAGTTTCTATCAGACTCACCTGGCTGCCTGTACTGAGGGTCCACCTTTTCCCAGCGGCTGTTCTACCCATATAATTACATGGGAATCATCCTTGCTCTACAAAGAATGATGTATCCATTTTTCTTCACCCTAAGCAATATAACAAGGCAAGCAGTTTCTCTGTAATATTGTTCTTTGTTCCCTCCCTAAGGATGTTGAAGGGGGGCTTATTCACACCTGAAGATTCCATTTAAAAGTTTTGAAACTTAAAAATAAAATCTTCAATGTCACCCCCATTTATCTGCACTGTCACCTCCTTTTCTATGTATACCTGGGGGATACCTGCATGAATGCTTGCAAAGAAGTTGTAAGGAAATGTCCAGTTCAGTTTCTAGTTAATTCTTGAAGGACAGTCACTGAATCAGGATCAGAACAGTCAAACAAAAAGTAAGCACTGTATGGCTATTTCCTCGTAGGCCAGTATGCTTATGATGATAAGAACATGAATTCATAGTAGCCATTTTAGTCTACTTCATGAGAGGGCCACTTAAACTTGGTGAGTGATGGAGCAATATGCCACATGGAAAGACCCACCTAAAATGTTTGATGGCAATGGGATGATGATATAGGGTTCATACTGTGGTAGATTGCTTTTGACAAACAGCTGACCAAAAAGGTGTCAGGGTAAAATGGCTATTTGCCTACATCCATAGCCAGGTTCTATTTGTGTATAGTTTCTAAAAAGGTTAGATAAAGGGCCCTTGTACCTTGAGGCAATTATTTATTATTTCTAAATCATTATTTCTAAATCAGCAGATTTTCCATCAAATGATAAAGTAATAAGAAAGTTATTCCAACATTGAACCCAGGCCAGATTTTTCTGTCTGAAGCCTCTTTCACAGTTGTGTTTCAGTAGAGGCATCTTTAAATGAGATTATTTTCTTTGAAAGTATTGTGCATGTGTCATAGCTACCTTAAAAATATTCAGTATTGTGGAAATGGAGAATATAGTGGACAACAAAGATGCACTGATGAATCAGAATTATGGTATTCAGGTTTGCAGCCAAACTTTCTTCTGCTTAACGCCTGTTCTCTCAAATTCTCCAGAGTCTTACATTTCACGTAGACTAGAGAAAACTCACTATTTTGTGCCAATGTACTTGTTACAATGTATCAGTACTTCTTCCACTTAAAACTAAAACATGGATTCACACAGATATCTACTTGTCATATGTTTGTTTAATAATCATTTAATTTGTCAATAATATATAGAAAGTGGGGGAAAACTCATAGTTTATATCCTTTTTTTTAAAAACATTTCCTACTCCAGACAAATAAGTGATACTTCTCCTGGGTCTTTTTGACAGAATTTAAATTCTTGCAGAGTACACCAGAAAGACAGCAGAGAACAGAAGCATTAGGATTAGTGGAAACCTGAAAAGAAATTAGATTTCCAGCAGTAATGATGCTGACTATTGATTTTGTAAGGGATAACAGAGAAATTATTAGGGGGTGCTGGTTTGGCCTGAGACTGTAGAGTTGAATGTGGGTGGACTTCTACTGTTTCATAGATGGCCAGGGTGTTCACATGGACAGAAAAAGGCTGAAATAATTAGCTAGACATGGCAGCTGGAATTAGAAACTGGACAGTACAGAGGAAACCTTTCTTATGATGGACCATAGAAAGCAGTGAAAAGAGCCTATGACAGTTTCAGGGACTGATAGTAGAAGACCAGGCTCACCTTCATAAATTGGCATGTGGTAAAATTCTATTGCTGTTTTCATGTAATGGTGGTGCAGTGGTTAAATGCCTGTACTGCAGCCACTCACTTATAGACCACAAGGTTGCGAGTTCAATACCAGCCGGGGCTCAGGCTAGACTCAGGCCTGCATCCTTCCGAGGTCCCGAAAAGGAGCACCCAACTGTTGAGGGGCAATGAGCTTACAGTTGTAAACCACTTAGATATCCCATAGCATGATATGAAGCAGTATATAAATGAAGCTGCTTTGCTTTTAATAAACAAAGGCTTAGGTTATACTTAGTGAAAGTGTCTATATAATCAGTAAAACAATTTAATTGTTTTTATATTTCATAAAAATAGACTTGTGGCTTCAGCATCAAGCATAACCCAAGAGTTTGAGAGTTGTTTTTTTAAAAAGTTTTCAAAATGCCGTTAATGAGCAAATTCTCCCCTTTCCAAATGATGCAAATGGGATATTCATTTCAGCAATATCCTGTTTTAATCTAGACATTTAAAAAAAAATAGGTGACTCAAGTTACAGAGACATCCAAAAGCAACACTGTCTGCCCTCATCTATCTTCAAATGTGGAGGGTTTTTAAAAACAATTTAAACAAGGTTTCCACACCCTGCCCAAAGGAGAGCCTTTTTAGGGGTGGAAATCTTTAGCTTTTATTAAAACACACACCCGGTTTATGAAGCATTTAAGAACATGATTTAACAGATTACAAAGACCAAAAATGATTCTTGTGGCCTCTAGGTGAGTCTCTTTTTCTCATTCTGGTCAGTGGCCACAGATTTCTCCAGTGATCTATAAAGGAAAGACTATAAAATGCTCCTCACATTTTATTTTTTCTATGCTAGGAGTGGGAATTGTGTGGCCCTTAAGATCTTGTTGAACAGCAACTCCCAGCAGTCCTAGTCAGTGTAGCCAGTACAGAGGGATCATAGCAGCTGCAGTTAAACAATATCTTGAGGGCATTATGATTCCCACTCTTACTCTAAGAATTTACTTTCACCACTTGGCATCTTTAAGGGTGTTGCCCTTAGCCCATTGGCCTGCCTATTGAAAATATAGCCTGGCAACAAGCCTGTAGATCTGAAAACAATTAATTCAAAGGAAACGAGGCAATTGTTTTTAGGCAAGAAAAATATTATTGTGTGATAATCACATTTTTATCCTACTTTCCTCCAAGGAATTCAAGTAATCTTACATGGGATTATTGTACTTTCTTATAACACTGACCCTGTGAGATGGATTAATTGGTGGGGGGATGGTTTATGATTCAGGTATTCATTTGCAATATGCCTAAAATAGATAAGATAATACAGAATAAGGTTATTGATTAGAAAGGGAAACATCACTTTATAAATGTTACATTTGTGTTTTACTTAGTTTTGTGTTAAGACTGTACTCCGATGAGAAATGCATGGTTTACTTTCCAGTTATGTTTGCCTGGTCAGGATCATCCTGGGATTGAAGATTTCAGGGCCAAAATCTGAAACCTAGAGATGGCTCCTGGTGATGGCATTTAAAAGAGGAGGAGGAGGAACTGGAAAGTAGGAAGAAAATGAGTACAACTAAGAGATATGGGATGGGAGAGAAAGAGGAAAAGAGAAAAAAGAGAAGGAGAAGATGTTTAGCCAGGAGTTCTGGAGATACAGAGAGAGGGAGTGGCAGAGAGAGAGATTAAATGAAGAATTAAAAAGAAAGGAATCAAGTGCTTAGGCAGAGCTGAAGAAAAAAGAAATTCTTAATGCTTTCCTTGACAATGGAACTGCTCACAGATTCTTCAAACAAAAAGTATATTGTACTATGCCTTCAGTCATTTAGTGGAGGGGAGATCCCATCTGATCTTGAAAGCTAAGCATGGTCAGCCCTGTTTAGTACTTGGATGGGAGACTGTCATGGTGTATATATGTGTGTGTGTGTGTGTGTGTGTGTGTGAACCTTGACAGTTTCAAAACTACCTCTGAATATTCTTTGCCTAAGAAAACCCTGTGGAAACCCTGAGGTTGATAAGTGACTTGAAGGCACAGGTACAGACACAAGGAAAGTGGGATCAGAACTGAGAAAGTTAACAATAAAATAGGACTGAAGATTACCGGGGGGGGGGGGGGGGAATGCTGTAGTACTGTATTCAGTGATTTAAATCTGAAAACCCTCATAATATATCTACAACTCTTCAGGAATTGAAAACATTTCTGGAGACTGCTTCTTCTTAAAAAAGAAGAAAAAGAAGAACCTTCCCTAAATCTTTTGTGCCATTCATGTACAAATCATTACTATAGATAGCTAATCTATGCCAAATTTTCACTTTGACTAGCTGTATCGCTATATATTAGAATATGGATTTTGCATGGAAATGTAGATACTTTTTCTTCCTTTTCTAATATTAGGCTCCTTTAGCTTCTGACATTATTAAATGTTAGAAATGTTTGAAATGTACATTTAACGTGTGATATCATACCTTTATAAACTCTTTTTAAAACTGGTCAATGAAGATAAAATGCTATCAAGGAAGGCATATTAGTTTTCTACAAGAGACTTCCTGCCTTCCCTTAAATAAGTATGGCCTCAAAAAGGATGGTGGGATGTGGCTACAGAAAGATGGGTGGACCCACAGGATCACCAGGATTAATAAAGTAGGAGTGGGAATTGTACACCTCTCTGGATTTTGTTGAAATATGTCATCCAACATTGCTCATCATTGGCAATGGTGGTTAGGCTTGCTAGATGGGGCGGGGGGGAGGATGTAGTATGATTCCCACTCCTGCTGTAAAAAATGTTCCATGTTCATACCACTCCAGCTGATCTCTTTCCTTTCCTAAAATTAAAAAGTCAGTAGGTAGTCCCAGTGCCTCATTGGTGAAAAATAATTTTGAAAAACACATGTTTAGCAAGGAAGCATCCAACATTCCTCCAGTTTTGAGTCTCAACTGCCAGTCATATGCTTTCATTTCAAGTAATTTAATTAACTTCCACAAAAGTCCCTTTTGCAGTAGATTATTCTATTGACAATGAAACTAACATTTTCAGGCGTGTCCAACCCATGACTTGTTTTGCTCAAACTTTGAGGGACTCTAGATTTATGAGATGGCTTGAATATCTGAGTGCTATACTGACTTCCCCTAGGCCATCCTGGCAATGTGTGTCAGAACACAAGTTAGAGCTCAGGGGATTCAAGCATGTTTGTTCAAACCTCAAGGACATGCCCTATGTGTTATTTCCTACACTCAGTGGAGTTTTTATGCAGATTCCCTGCTGATAAAGAAAAAAACCATCCTTCCACTGCCCGTTTGTTTCTTTCATGTTGACTGGTCATGTAACAACCTTAACAGCAGTACCTAAGATGGAAAAAGTAAAAGAATGATCTTTATTATTATTATTATTATTATTATTATTATTATTATTATTATTCTATGTGAATGAGTCAGTAACAGATGCTTAATGCAAAACAAAAAAGAGTAATATACAGAAAGCATGTGAATGCAGAGAAGGGTAGTTAGCAAATGTTGAGCAAAGCAACTTCTTGGTGTAATAACAGAACTATGTGCCAACCTAATTATTGCCCTATTTCAGTGTTATCATTTGACTTGCCTTTAATGGTGGTGAGAAGATTTAAGAATGAGCAGAATGAGGAGCTATGTTTTCAGCTGCTACTGATTTGTGCTGTACAGACTTTGGGAACAACCATCCACAAAGATATTTCTCTAGCCAGTAAAAGACCTAGATACTAGGCTTAAATTTAACTGTAAAATTAATCCGCATGCTGATACTATTGTATTATTTGCTTGCAAAGAAGAATGGGGAAGGTTTGCTATAACAGAGCCTTGTGAAGTGAGAATACGTATTAGAGATAAAGCACTGCCACTTTTAAATATAGGGTTTCATTTTAGGAATTCATATTCCCCTATCTCTTACTACTCTCACTGCTTAGGAAGCAAATTTAAGTACCAGTTTTATATGCATTGGTAACCCCATATTACACATACAGTTTTACAGAAAATGAAACTTTAATATGATTCAGCACAAAATGGCACACAATGGCAATAAGTCAGATAATCTTCATATGCACATAGCTTGATCTCACTGACTTATCATTGTAAGCACAGTGCCGTGTGGCAAATTTCCCTGCAATACAGTACAGTACCTGGGTGTAATTATGGACACATTTTGCCAATACAACTGTTACACAGAATTGTAATTAATTCCTCAGAAGATTACTGTGAGAATTTTGGATAGTGATGCCAGTTTTGGACATTTATTACTGCTCTTTAGTTGGTTTTTTGCTGTGCCTCAGAGACAGATGTAAAATTAGTGTCTATTTTGAGCCAGCAAACAGTATGTCTTACCCTCCTGTTTATTGAATTGCAGAGTGGAATTCTTTGGGCTCCCACTTCTTTGTGGTTTCGAAGTAATAGTCTGTTTATTGTGCCAACTGGGGTGCTCCACTACATGTGCAAAATTTTTCAGAGGCTCAAGCCAGAGGTTGCTAATTTGAACTAATGCAAAGAGAATTAAGATGAAGTTGGGATTTGGGTGTCCAGAGGTAAAGGAGGACAGGGCTCTCGAACCTTAAATGGTTGCTCACAAAAGGGAATTCTAGCACGTACAGCTTGCCATCAGTGTACCTGCCAAATTCTTTCTTCTCCATCACAGTTAAAGCTACAGTTTTTCTCAGTACGTCAAAGATATTGTTAAAGTACTGTAACTTCCAGTGCATCTAGTCATCTTAAAAGTCTGACACATTGTGTGGGAGGAGTTTCATTTTCTCAGTTTCAGACCAGCTTTGGTGCATTGTAATGGAGTGGGGGGAGGAAGAGTAAATCAGTCAAAAATTGGTTCTGTAGTGAAGACCCACGTGGTACTGGGAACAGTAGAGCAAAAAGGATACCCTGTTTAAAATGGATAAAAAGGACAGATTATTGGGATTTGCTTGTGTTAAATGTAGGGATGTAGGATGATGGATCTCCACACACACACACCCCAAAAAAGAGAATAGGAATAGAGGATAAGAAATTTGCTTAATGTTTTATTTTTAAAAATAATAATATGTTTATGTAAGCTATTCCCCTTATTTTATAATGTTATTACTCCCTCCCCGCCAAAATACAAATGTCTTTAAAGGGTAGAAAAGGAATTGAAACCTGTTTTGAATGTCTACAAACAGACAGAGCTTGCAACATTAAAAATGAGCATGAACGAACATGCACCAGAAGGGACAAGCTCAGCAGCTATTGCTGCTGCTCCTCCTACACAACTTCCATTCATTTCAGTAGTGCATATGTGTAGGGGTGTGTGGCTATGCAAGTGCCCTTAAAAGGATGAAAGGAGCAATGACCAATGGATTGAGCCCACATTAATATGTAGAACTCCACCCCACTGCACCACGGTCCATATGCAGGTTATATTTCTCTTTAGTATTTGAAGTTGGAAAGTGTATGTGTGTGTGTGTAAATGGGAAGGAAGGCCCTGCTGTACTAATTGGCTTTTCTAGCTTGCAGTTCTGGTAGAAAGATGGCAGAGGTCTTCCATAAGTGAAGTTGACAGCGGTTGTTTATTCAGTTCAAAAGTATTTACTACTATTTGTGAGAGAGGACCCTAAAGGTTGGGAAGTATTGTTGGTCTCAGATGGTGATGGATGATCTGTTCCTGACCCCATATAGTGAGACATGACTTCATTGCATGTTTAGATTGTTCTGATATTTGGGACTCCTCAAGGGCTGTTCATAAATCATTTATCTTTCTTCCTTTCCCTCCTCATTTTTCCTCCCCTTGAAGAAAATATTTCAGTCACATTGCTGTAGGAACACTAATGTGTCACTTGGGATGGTATGG
>JANUYF010000001.1:279094850-279144850 GCA_026167975.1 Phrynosoma blainvillii
CTATTCAATTGCTGTTGGCATGGTGACTGGGTGCAAAAGGAGAAGCCTCTGAGCAGCTAGTCAAGCAGCAACTGGGCAGCTAGTCACCTTAGGAACAGCAACCAAGAAGCATCTCTCTTGTGCTGGCCTTGCAGAAAAGCCCAGAGCAGGCAAGAGGCTTCTCAGTTGCTGCTCGACTGGCTGCTCGGTCACTGCTCCCTTTGTTCCTGGTCACCCTGGGAGCAGCAACCAAGCACATCTCTCAACAGCCACTGAGAAGCCTCCTGTCCATGCTGGACTTGTGGAAAAGGCTGAAATGGGGAAGAGGTTTCTTGGTAATTGCATGACTGGCTGGTTGATTGCTCCTTCCAATATGGCCCGGTGCAAAGGAATAAGCTTCCCCCCAATGAGGAAGGACTCAGAGTGGGGCACAGCTAACTTCCTATTTTTCTCCCTATCACAGAAGGACTCTCAGTTTGAGAGAGGTGAGACAGATAAAGAATTCACTCCAGATACTCCTCCCACTCCTTCCCCATGGAATGCTTTCCCCACACAGTTTCAAGTCATCATCACATACACACATAAACACAAACATTATTTCTTCTGCTACCTCTTCTCTCAGCCTATCCAACAAAAGAAAGCAGGATCAACAACGTAGCTCCAATTTGCCAATAGTCCCAACAAACTCACAAAGCTTAAGCAGAGTCCCAAAGTGACCAAATTGCTTTCCAGACTAAATAGCCGGCCTCGGGCTGTCTCTACGTCTAGGATATTACATGGCACCTGGCTCCCCACTGTGTAAAATCGAAAACATCTTATGGGGTTATTGAAATTGTAATTATTTGATTTTTAATGTAATTGATATATTGATTTTAATTTGTAATTGTTTAATACTGTTTTAAGGGTAGGAGGGATATATTTTGTATTGTATTTTATGCTGTTAACTGCCTGGATTGGGAAACCATTGGGCGGTATACAAATAAATTTTATTTTTATTATTATTATTATTATTATTATTATTATTACTTCTGTCCCTTAGCTCTGACTACTTCTCTCCACAATGGTCCTAAAGGTTGCTGGTTCCCCCAGTCTTTCTTGCATGCCCCTCTGCCTTCCCCTTTCTCCTCACTAGATTTTTCCACCACCCCTGGGGGGCATACCACCTAATTTGGGAATCACTGCACTAGGTAATGGTATCAGTTAACCAGAAGACTTTCTGTTCTACAACCTAAATGTTTATTCCACACTTTCTTCAAGAAACTCAATAACATACATATCCCCTTTTCTATGAAGCAGCTTAGGCTGAAATATGGTGACTTGATAACTAAAGTTATCAAGTGACTTTCATAGTATAGTGCTCTAACCACTACACAACATATAATATTTTATTTTGAATTTCCTTTTATGCATTAATTCTTGGTTCTAATATTGTGCTTGTCCTCTTAAAAACAACGATTTAGTTAGGTAAACCTATTTGCCACTTGTTTATTGAAGGAACCATCACAAAATCCCTTCCTTGATGAACAAACAAAAAACTCTTTTGTTTCTTGTCATTTGTAACATTATTATCACAACTCATACTCTCCAGGAGTTTTCAGACTGCAGTTTTCCTAATCCTGCATCATTGGTTGTGCTGATTAGAATTCATAAACTTGCAGTCACACAACATTCAGAGGTCAACAAGTTGCCCACCCCAATTTAATAGTGAATAAACTATGCCTGCGTCTCAAGATGGTTCCATATCCCCGTAAGAGCCCGTTTTGATTCTTTGGCGTATGTTTGACTGAATAATTTGAACTGTAATAGCAATCATTCCTATGATCCTTTTTCAAACTGCTAAGATCCCAGAGAATGTACTGCACAAGTACATACCCAATGACAACTGAAATGCCTCACCTGGAGAAAACCCATATTTTGCAAACTTGATTGCTCATCTAACTTGATCACATTTATGAAATTGCCCAAACAAAGCTAATTACAAGTGGCTTGTTTTGTACTTTGGCTGAAAACATAATCCTTCTTATTGCAGTTTGCTTGGTGTTTGGTAAGCTGTTTTCTAAGTGAATACAGGTACACCTCAGTTAACAAAGTAGATGTGTAGCAGGGCATTACTTCTTCAGTAACAACAACAAAAAAATTGTACCAGAGGCAGAAACACCATGGAAAAAATAGGAATAGGTTCCTATACTACCAAAAAAAAAAAAAAAAAGCAGCCCAGCATATTTCAGCAAATTATGCATTCAAAACTAACAATATGCACATGTGGAATGAAACTACCAGGTCTACTAATACATGCATAAGTAAACAAAAACATTTTGAATCTTCTAAACATTAAAAGCTTCTTCCAAAATGCATTCAGGGATGATTTTTCTTTCACCAGCTTCCATGTTTTGGTGGAAAAACTTATAGATTTAAGCTTTTAAAAACTTGTTTAAGGTAGCTGTTGAGGGAGATAGATATGTTTTCCTGATTTCTCTCTGTTTTGCTGCTTACACACACTCAGTAAGGATTCTGGAGGCAGCTGCTATTTACCTTTCCTGTTCATAAACAGGCACACATGCCTACAGAAGAATCCCATTCTTTCTCAGCTCAGTTTTTATTTATTGCATTGTTTATTGTGTTAACTGAAGGGTGGGTGTACTAAAAATGTACATTCTTGTATTACAGAAGAAATGAAGGATGAATATGACACCATGGGGCCTGAAGCTGCCATTCAGACCACTGGAAACAATGGAACAGGTAAGGACACATCTTTGGAAATGTCTCTTGCCTTCTCTTACCATTGATTAATTTTTGCAATCAAAGTTTTCTATCAGCCAGATAGAATTTTTCTATCACTTAGACAAGATAGTTTATTTTTCTAGCTAAATATTTGGGTTCTGCCTAATAACTTGTATGTCTTTAATTGCTTCAGTGTAATACAAGCTGGTGTTCCAGACTTGACTCAACTGAAGTTACTGGGAATATTTTCATAGAGTAGGCTATTTCATTAGCATTTGACAACAAGGATTTTTTTAGTCTTGCCTTCATTTGTCTTTTCCTCATTTACTGTGGATACTTGGCAATGAACAAATTCCAGCACTGTAAGATGTTTCTCAAATATCAGTGGCTCTTTTTTTGAGAGTGTGTATGTGTGTGTGTTTAAGTTCTCTGTTCAATTACACAATCCCACAATATTTTCTTAGGTAAGGAATAGTCAGAGGTAATTTTGCCAGTTCCTTTTACTGAAATATAGCATACAGCACTTGGTATTGGTTGCAGTCTCCCATCCAAGTACTAACCAGAGCTGACCTTGCTTAGCTTCCAAGATCAGACAAGATCTGGTGCCTTTAGGGTAGAAGCATATTTATAATGATGATGAGTGCTATTTTTGTACCCCCAAAAACCAAACCTGCATGTTTTATTAGGTGCATACGTCAGATGACTGAAGCGTTCTGATACAAGAAAATGTAAATATATGTGTACATATATATTCACTGTCAAATACTAGATCTGTATAGGGGCATGCGTAGTTTCATGTATAGTTCCCTTTTTTCTCCACTTTCCCTTTTTCTTCCTCCACTATTCTCAGAAAAATAGCTTTGCATATAGACAAAAAGAAAGCAGCACTGATGGCATAGGGGCATTGTTTCCAAACCCTAATTCTACTGCTTGGCAGAGAATTAATAAGACATCAGATGATTTGTCTTATTTATTTTTGAAGCAGCTATGGCAGTTTTCATGCATTCAAGCTATTTGGATTTGATTGATAGATATGGTTTTCATACCGGGAGGGGGGGTACTTATTGGTGGCCTATGTCTCCTTTTGGTTGGGTGAGACACCTATGCCTGACAATGTCCTATCCCAGCCCTAGTCTCCAGAACTTAATGCAGTTCATAAGTATGAGGCAGTCATAGTAATATTAAGCTGATGAAGAAAGGCAGGACATTTTTAACTTCATGAAATGGAGGCAAAGGAATTTTATCATAAGGCACAAATTATTTCATATTTCCCTAACTTAATTTCCAGCCTTAAAATGTTGTTTTAATATTCCATTATGCGACTGGATGATTTTTAGTTAGCACCCACTAGAAAAGTTGTTAAAGAAGGTGGCACCCAAATGTTTCAAGTATTTTATTACTCACACATCTTTAATGCCGGCACACACCCACATGTTCTTACTAGACTTCATAACAAATTGACTTGCTTGATTCGTATGGGGAAAAATAATGCAAAAAATAAATAAAATCATTTTTACTGGTGTTGAGGTCTGGGTCCCCCCCCCTTTTTTTTTGGCATGTTAATCTTGTATGTTCGAGAGTAATATGGAAAGTAAAATGAATCCATTTTGTTTTAATTACATATGAATTGCAATGCAGAATTTCAAAAACTCATACTGAAAATTGGTTTGTTTCATATATATATTATTTTTCTTTTAAAAAGACAAAAGCATATATGGTAGTGTTAGTAATTAGATATCAAAGGGTCTAATCCATACCCAGATTTTTTTTTTAAAAAAAAATAATCACAAGTAAATCTATTTATATGGAAAATCATGACCAAAACTTTTAAAGATTTTCTCACCATGTCTTTTCCATTTCCATGATTTCTCACAACAAAGCTGAAATAAGCACAGTAGTGCTGTACTGCCAGTTGACACCTATGCTGATATTCTTCTCCATGGCTTGCAGACTAAAAGAAGATACAGTACTAAGATTCTGGGATGGACAAATACATTTTTTACTCAGTTAAATTAAGAGGCACTTGAAACATTGATGGTTTCTGTGGAATGCCAGTGCAAGCACTTCCTTTTGGTGTCAACTGTCTGTGGTAGTGACAATGTTTCAGAACTTCAAATGCATGGAGAATCTCTGTGTCAGTGCCAGCCACAACTAGCACTACTGGCATGTGACAAGAGTAATTTTTGAATTGGTCTGAGATTCTGACCAAATAACAAGTGTATTAAAGACTTTCTTTAGTGGCAGTGCCCTACATAGCAACCACTTCTAAGTTCCATTCATTTATATAGGACTTTTGAATACCTGACCACATACATGACTGCTGTAAATTAGGTCACATTGATGGCTAAATTGCTATTTTTACTTTGAGTGATAGCTACCAACAGATACCTACACCCAGTTCAGAGAGTAGATTTCAATAGTTTGCATTTTAGCCCACTGGCAGCTGATTCCAGTATCAGTCCCCTTGCAGTTGGATATCCAGAACACTGTTAATTCCAGTATTGGTACCAGTATGACAGTGACTTCTGCAATGTGACATCTCCCCACTGAAAAACTGTGTTAGATTCTACAATAATGTTTTACATGCAGCCACAGAGTGATAGTGGTGGTGATTTCTAAGCATTTGAACATTAATGTAATCGACTTTTGAAGAAGTAAAATAAGTACCATGTATTGCTTTGAGGTGTTACATCCCAATAAGTATTTTAGGAAATGGTTGAGCAAATTCCTCATAGAGTTGTTGTTGTTGTTGTTGTTGTTGTTGTTGTTGTTGTTGTTAAATTCCCTCCTCTGCCCTACAGTAGACAAGTGCACTTTGCTGAGGCAGTATTTTTGTTTTAAGTAGGAAAAGAGTTCTCTGCAGAGAGGAAAACAGAAGTAAAAGTTGGCAAGTTAGAAGGAATGATCGTTTTGAGACTCTAATCTGCATGTACCAATGAGGGCCTGCCACTTCCTGCTTAATGAAGGCTGCGGTTTTATTAGCTTTGTTGCCGATTAGGAGCAGCTATCTCCATCTTACAGCAAAAGTTCCCACAAGAAATAACTGGCCTCCCAAGCTCTTGAGTGTCTCCTTTAAATATCTACTTTCCTTAGTGTGGTTTATGCACAGCTCATATGATGTTATGCTACCTCAGGCTTTAAGGAGTCCCTGCCCCATTCCTTAATTAAAACAAGACTTCCTTAGTGAGGTCACTTACTTTACATCTTCCTAAAAAGCTTGACTCACAGATGGGAGTGTGATTTCTGTGTGCAATTTAAATTCACAAGGAATTGATGAGAGAGTGGCTATATGCATAGAAATCTTGCAAAGGGCATATAAGGAGAAACTCCCCTTCAGTTAAAGAGCTATTCATGAGATTGGGGGAGGCTGAACACATTCTTGTTTTGCCACACTGATCGCTTATTCCACTGATGACCAAATGCTCCTCACTAACACAATAAAAACTCTGAAATGCCTGATCTGCATACAGATGACATTTGATATTTATATTATTCTGTAAAGTATGATCACACTGCTAGCTTTGTTTCAGTTAAGGATCTATCTGCTACTCAGTAAATCCCATCGTTTTTAAGGTTTATAACTTAGACATAAACATTTGCTTTAGCTCCTGAATTCCTTTAATATACATAGACACTGAATAATGCCCAAGTTCTAGAACCTCAGAGACATTTACTATCAAGGAAGGCAACTACAGCCTCCTATGCAAATCTAGAGTTCAGAATAGTTTTTAGAGCAGCTGAAGGAAACAGAACATGAGGCTGCAGATCTAATGAAACAGGCAGGAGTGAAAGAGGAAAGAAAGAACTGTTCAGGATACGGGGATAATAGTATGTTTTGTGATTATAGGATAAACACAACCTACAATTTCAAATATGCCTCCAATAAACTAGGTTTTGTTTTTTTAAAGAGTTGTAAAATCTTATGGCACTCCAATCCTAACCATTTGTGCTGGGCTGGCTACAAATCTGATGTGCTGAGCTGTATTTTTGCATCCCAGACTGGTTCCAGTGGTTTCACAATAAGAATAGAGGCATAGAGATAGGCTGAAAAGGCCAATTTTACTTTGTGAACAGGACAGATACACACCCTCCAACATTTCATAGGTGAAAACTGAGA
This sequence comes from Phrynosoma blainvillii, assembly GCA_026167975.1. Classification (NCBI taxonomy): domain Eukaryota; kingdom Metazoa; phylum Chordata; class Lepidosauria; order Squamata; family Phrynosomatidae; genus Phrynosoma; species Phrynosoma blainvillii. Next base: position 279,101,668 of record JANUYF010000001.1, read on the forward strand.
CACATTTGGCTAGGCAACTCTAGAATATGATCAAGATGGCAAAAGTTATTGATGAAGGACACACAAGCTAGGAGAGGCTACAACAGTTTGCTTTTGCCTGGCTGTACAGGGAAGGACAAGATTCTATCTCTTTCTTCCTCTTCCCAGAATTAACTTGTTGCAAGCTGCTTTTCCACTTTGAATTCAGTTTACAGCAATTGAGGTAAGCTGACAAGAATGGGGACAGTTTGAGGAGAAGAGAAGAGCTGGGACATTTTAAAAGCAACAAAGGATTTAATTGTTCTTATGATTTTAAGGAAGTTCTCAGGAGAGTTGGAGAGTATGGAGATGGGAGGTTTTTTCCTTTGTGAAATGGAATAAGATCCTAAAGACACGCTGCAGGAAGGGAGAAAGCAATATTTATTCCTTTCCTTATGTCGTTTTCTGAAATAGATACACATATATCCCCCACCCAAATGTCCAGATCAGATTTTCAGGGAACAAAAGACAGTTGCAGAGGGAGGAATAAATGAATGAAAATTGCTTCACCTTGCTTCTGACTAGACCACTACAATGCACCCTACATGGGGCTGCCCTTGAAGTTGGCTTGGAAGCTACAGCTAGTGTAAAATGCAACACCTAGACTGTTCACTGGAATTCTATTCAGATATCATAGAACCACCTGGAATTGTGCTGGCTGCCAATACATTTTCATTCTGAATTCAAGGTACTGTCAATAATACTTAAAACCCTGAATGGCTTGGGATCTCAATGCTTGAGGGAACACCTTTCTATAAATATACAGTCGGCCCTCTCCAACTGCAGACTCATTCTCTCTCTCTCTCTCTCTCTCTCTGTTCGAAGGGATGACTGTATGTGTGTATGTGTATGCCTGCCTAAGAATTGTGATCTATTGGCAAGGCCCTTCCCCATGTCCCATCAGTAGGGGAAATACATTGTGGGAGGACATAAGAGAGGGCATTTTCTGCAGTGGCTCCATGGTTGTGGAAATCCCTTTCCTGGAGGCCCAACTGGTGCCAATATTTGAATAATTTCAGCAGCAAGTCGAAAGCTGGGTTTTTATTAAAGCCTTCAGGCCAAACTGATTTCATCCAGGCTGTACATGTTTTATGATTATATCATTCAAGATTATTTTAACCAGTTTTAAATTGTCTGTTTTTAAATTGAGTAAGTACAAGTATGAGTAAGTACAATATGAAAGTGCAACAATATAAAAGTACTACATAAAATAAATAGCATATAATGTATATACTCGACTATAAGTCAACTTTGTGTATAAGTCAAGGTAAACTTTTGGGGCCAAAATTGTGGATTTTTATATGACCTGTGGAAAAGTCGAGGGTCAGACTTAAGGAGGCAGCCCAGCTGGGGAGAGGTTGCAGGACGATCGATTGTCTCAGGGTCTTCTAAGCTGGGCTGTCCCCTTTGGAGGCAGCCCAGCTGGGGAGAGGCTGAGGGCAAAGTACGGTATTGACCTGTTTATAAGTTGACCAAGGTTTTTTGGATCAATTTTTGACCTAAATTTCTCAACTTATACACAAGTATATACAGTAGATCTTGCATATTAAAAAATTCAATAGAATTAAAACACATTTAATATAAACAACAAAACTATAATAAGTGGTTCCCCAGAGCAATCAACTGCAAAATCACCAATAAATCTTGCCCAAGTTTTCATTGTTGCCAGGGCAAAAAGAGATACCTTGCAAGTTACTATAGAGAAATTTAGAAACTATTTAATATATTTTAATCTTTAAAAATGTTCTAATCTTTAAAAACTTTTATATTTTTTTAAAAGCTAATTTTATTGTAAGACCCCCTAAGATCTTCAGATAAAGGGCAGGATATAAATATTTTTTAAAAATAAAATAAACACACAATTGTAGAGGTATTATTCTGTTTTAATTGTCATGGTTGTACCCTGTGTAATCCTGGAATTTGCAAGTTAGGGAGGGACGTTCAGAACTCTCAGCCAAAGAGCTCTAGTGCTTCAGCAACCTACAAGCCCCAGGACTCCATAGGATCTTACCATGGCAGTTAAAGTAGAATATGGCACTACAATTGTGTAGTGTGAATGGGCCATAGACTTCATCCTATGGAATCCTAGTATTTGCAGTTTACGGAGTGGTATTCAGCCAGAGAGCTCTAGAGCCTCACCGAACCGTAAGGCCCAAGATTCCATAGGATGCAGCCATGATACTTATAATGGAATCATTGTGCTATAATTATGTAGTGTGAAAGGGCCCTGGAATTCAACCATTATTTGCTGACTTACCTTCCTACAATGTTGTCCCTTGGTGCTATCACTACCTTCCTCGTGTTCTCCAGATGTTGTTCTTATGATTTTAAGGAAGTTCCCATCTAAATACATCTTCCATTTCTGTGCCAATACTCAGCTCATCACTTTACAGTACATCACCAATCCAAATTGTGTATTCAATCTTTAACAGCAGCACCACCTATATAAGCAGACTGTAGACTTTATGAGGGGAAAAAAACCCTTTGAAATGTTAGAAAAAGTTATTTACTTCAAAAATATCTAATGGTAAATAGTCAGCACAAGAAAAACAGCTCTTATAATATTATTTCATACATCCAAACTCACATAGCTTTATTTCCACTGTATTGGTTCTGTTCAATGATTTTCCACTGCTGAAGGAAGGCTCTTTGATCCAACAGAGGATTCCATCAGCGCAGACACAGAGAGGTTTGGACAGATTTCCAGTCCTTCCTGCAACCTCTTCATTCACCCACCTAATCCTGTTCCAAAGTTGGGAGACCCTTTGGAATTGTGCAGATTTCAAAATGCCAACCAACTGCTATCATCCATTCCCTGTTCTACAGTAGATAGCTGCTCTGTAGTGTGACCTAAATATGGTTGGATGCTAAAGAACTACTTCAGACATGCCCAGTGAACTAAAGGGAACAGCAATAGTTATGTTAGCCTGACAACATATGAAAGTAATATGAAATAAAAGTCAATAGAAGACCTTCTAATGAAAATATTACAATGGGGGTTATTACTGGTTTGTTACCATGTCCCAAAACACAGGGTGAGATGCTAGGTGTTGGTAAAGAGGGTCTTCATTTGGCAAGCTAGCCTCCTCTTGGAGAAGATCAGGAACAAAAATATTGGATGGTAATTTCTAAAGAGAATAAAGACCAATTCTAAGAGAGTGATGAAGGATTTCCATGAATGCACAAAAACAATTGTATGCATGCATATACATGTTGTATTCTTTATCCCTTTCTTTAACATTTTCATCTATGAGCTTAAGACTCTTGTTCCAAGCTAGATGGAACAGGGATTCTCTTCTCATAGTGTGAACATGGAGGTCACATGGAGCATGTGGAGCTAATTGGAAAAACAAGTCAAAATCTTCTTTGCACGTGAAGAACTGTGTGCAAGGATATTTGGATTCTGTCCATTATTTAAGGGAGGTAACGTCCAAGGAGCTATGTTTTTAAAAAGTGATTCCCTGAAAGTCACTATCATGCAAATGGGGAAGTAGGCTCAAGTCTATGAAAGCTCATGCTACCAGCTTCATTCTTTCAGGCCCTATTCAGATGATGAAAATAACTCGGATGAATCCAGGTTGAATCTTTATTTTCAGATGCATCCTGAATGCACCCGATTCAATTTTGGAGTGAAAGGGGCCGCCAAAAAACCCCACTTAAGCCAGGATAATTGGAATCGGGTTTTCCCCCAAGCTTTTTCAAAAGATTTGCATCATCAGCAGAGTGAATAACAATGTGAATAAACCCTGGATGGAACCCTGCATGCCTGGCTCCATCTTTCCCCTCCAATGAGGGGAAATAGGACTCTCACTCTCTCCTTTTCCTCCTTCTCCCACTGTCTCTTGGCAGCCAGTGGCTCCAGGGAGCAGCGGGAGATATTGCTGCTTAGAGACACCCAGCATGGGATAGTTTCTCCCAGGGCTCACCAGCACCCTTGGGGGTGAAGTGCAAGGCTGGCAAGCATGTCTAAGCAGCAGAACATGGAGAGATGTGGTTCCGATGAAAAAATAGTGTGAATAACGACCCAGAATGCGTGAGTTGACTTACTCGAATCATTGTGCTAAAAAAAAAAAGATGTCTGAATGATGCCTCAGTTAGTATCAAAGGTGCTACAAAAACCCTTTGCATACTGATGTTCCAGACTCACACACCTATGTCTTTGAATTCTACCATGGGGTATGTGAAATAATAAGTAAATACGTATTATGAAAGAGCTAGAGAGTAAGAATGTTGCTTGCTAGTTGGTCAAGCAGGTTGTATCACCTCTTGCAAATAATATGTCTCAATCAATATCCATACCCCAGCCCACCCCTGCAGCCAAGTATCCTGAAGATTACCCATTTAACTTCCTAAGCTATTTCAGGGTTGTTTATAAAGAGAAGATTTCTGTCTGCAATCCCAACACCTTTCCTGTGCCTGTCCTTACTTTAGCCCATCTGATTCATCTGTCTTAATCATGACCCTGTCTGAGGAACCGTTTGTGCTGTGCTTGTTTAACTTGAGCTCAGCAGGTTGTGCATTGAAGAAAGATGCTGCATATTGACAGGAACTGAAACATTTTTATTAACAACATCCATGAAGCTATTGCCTGAATTGCTTCATTCTGTAAATGATATTAAAGCATCTCCTGGGATTTAGTAGTTTCAAGCTACAAATTTTGTTGGGCTGTTTCCCACCTCTTTTAGAATTAGGTATTTCATTTATATTTTTGCTAGAAAATTGATATCCCTCTCTCATAATCCATTTTGGGGGTTACAGTTTTACTGTTCAGCAAACAGAGGTGTGTAAGTTGATTTTACCCTAACACCATTGACTACACATGACACTGTAATGGATTTTCTCCTTTATCTGTTGCCTTTAGGCAAAGATGCTAAATATTTCAGTAACCCTATGTGTTGGTTTCCACCCTCAGTCTAAGTTACAATGATGTAAATCTAGTGCTGCTTTCACTCAATAATTATCAATCCAACCCCATTGATTTTAGGGTAGATAGTGCTGATTTATGCTATCGTAACAGGGAGCAGAATCAAGTTGATCTCTATTTTGGTTGCTTTATGAGAGAGAAAAATATTTTAATCATCTAGGCACATAGTAATCTGACCTAACCAAATAAATGTAGCAAAGCCTTAATAAGTATGAACAGTAAAGATTAAGTACTAGTAAAAGTGCCTGACTGTATATGTGCTGAAGAGGTGCTTGCTAAAATCTAATTGAAAAGGAAATAACAGGGTTGCTCTTTCAGCTATGTTTCTACTCTGAGTTACACATGTCTAACACTGTGACACTGACAGTCTTAAACATGGATAACTGAACAACAGATGAATGTCAGATCTCCTGGATTAATAATTTTCTTTAACAACATAGATTTTACCAAATTGTTCCTGTATCTAATGTTCAGAAAAGAGGGAAGGGAATTATTAATTTTAGTAAAAGGGTGCTTTGTGGTTCAGATGACATTCTTTTTCATGGGCACGACATGGACAATAAAATATATAACAACTTTATATTTTAATGGGGCGAGGAGAGAAAAACAGTGCAGGCAGCAAAAATAGTTTTAAAGGCCTGCCATACATGGTTGCATTGCAAAAATATGTGGTTTTGTTTTATAAAATAGTTTCAGACATCACATTATCTGAGCAACATATGTTCCCTTTTGTGGAGAGGGGGGGAACTAACATGGCTTAAACAAACAAACAAACAAACAAACAGATATTGTCTATTTCAAAGTAAGGGGGGGGTGTCACTTGAGCTAAAAATCCTTGAATCCTATGAAGCCCAGAATTCTCATTTCTTGAACAGTCAAGTCTTGATGGCCCAATATCAAGCCTTGACTCTTTTCTCCCTATTTGTTTGCCGCTTTCTCTCCGTTTTGCCTAAGAAGCAGCACCTGTATGAAGACCTGGGTGAAGACAGGGCAAGCCAAAGACACCAAAGTAACTATGTGATAAGGATGTATAAACTTTCTGTCCAACTCCCAGGGTTTGGAGGTACCCAAAACTAGGGTAACTCATTAACCTATCAAGCAGCTGAGGTGAGCATGTCAAATAGTCGTCTCCAAGTACCTAGGGACAGAGAAATGCTCCTAGAGGCTGCAATTATGGCCGGTTTCTCAGTAATAATCTCAGTAGAATATCATTAAGTTACACATGACATCAAAACTATAAGGAACTTTGAAATACTGTTAGTTCAAATTACGTGCACAGGTATCATAAAATACTATACCTTTCATTCCTGCTCATTGAAAAAAGGCCATCTGTTATTAATGGGTGGAAATTTTACCAGATCTGTTCTCTTAAGAATCAATCAGAGATTATATTTATAACCGAAATTAACTAGGGAGAAGTAGGGATAGCTACAAGATCAGGTTCAATGTGTAGATGGAGAGTTCCAACAACATTGCTCAGACTGATGTATGAGCCCCCTAGAACTGGCATAAACAAAATTATTTATTATTATTTCTTTTTTTGTCTTCTCTCTCCCTCTTTTTCATTTTAGTTAAGAATGCAAATTGCACATCAGATTTTGAAGAATATTTTACTAAGAGGAAACTGGAGGAAGGAGATGGACACTCAGTCAGTATAGCAGAGTACCTACAGCGCAGTGATACAGCCATTATTTACCCAGAAGCTCCAGAGGAACTTTCTCGTCTTGGCACTCCAGAGGCCAATGGGCAAGAAGAAAACGGTGAGGATGGAATTCATTTTTAGCTACTCTTCTGACCTCCTGCAGCTGTTGCAATTATAAATGCACTACGTGCCTGAGTGTTTACCTTAAAATTGAGGAACAGCTGCAGAAGCATGGGATTTCATGAGCAAAGATTGGAACTGTAATTTCAACATATTGTGATATTGTTGTTTATTTCTTTTAGTCAGCAAATTCTGTAGGTGAAATATAGCAGGGACATTTAAAAACCCTTAATTGTAAAGGACTGGAGTTCTTGCTATAACATTAATCTTGCAATGACTAGTTTTATTTAAACTAAGTATTAGTAACTGAGTATAGTGTTTAATAAACAGAAACAAAAGCATCCATGAACAATAACTATTCATATTGTTTGTGCAGGCAGCAGACTGGCAGATAAGTATGCAGCTTCAATAAATTAAACCAGGAAACCTCTCCTTTTTTTCCTCTTTCCAAAGAATACTATTCCAGTTTTGCAACAGGTTACATCAAAGTTTTGTATTAAGTTCTGGACAATTCATACAAGTGTGTGCTCTTGTGTGCAGAAAGTGATTGATGTGGTTTGTAGGCTAGGTAGAAACCATGGCATTCCAATGTCAGCAGATTGCAGTGATTTCTGTCAGTCCATCCTGGGCAATAAGCCCACTAGCTGCCACTCCTTCACTGACCTTGCGGCCTGCTTCTTCTTCCCTTTCCCTTGGTTGCAGACCTGCCACCTGGAACTCCAGATGCTTTTGCCCAACTGCTAACCTGCCCCTACTGTGACCGGGGCTACAAGCGTTTGACATCACTGAAGGAGCACATCAAGTATCGCCATGAGAAGAATGAAGAAAACTTTCCTTGCCCTCTCTGTAACTACACGTTTGCCTACCGTACCCAGCTCGAGCGGCATATGGTGACGCACAAGCCAGGGACAGACCAGGTGGGGGGGCTTGTTTTAAGTGATTTCTTTCTATAATAACCCCTTAGAGAAATGATATTGCTTTGATTGGCAATCATTATTAATTTTTCATGGCATTTTGAAGATGCAGATCTTTTAATGGTAATAGCTTTAATTGAGGTCTAAATGATTTTTTGATGGTCTCTTCTAATATGATTTAATAGTCTTATGTTCACGATCGAATGAGTGTGTTAATTTCTAATTTAGAAATTTTATTTGCACTTTAACTTGACTTTAGTTTCATTTTTTTATGTTCCTCAAAATGTGAATGAAATTGTGGCATTTTAATTATACATTATTAAACATCTCAGCAATTTTAATTCCATTTTTACCTAGTTTTACCCTGTATTTTCCCCACCCCACATAGGAATTTAAAGGTATTTCAAGAGTCTTCTCAGCTTTTCTATTATTTGTTACTTTTTATTGTATGTTTTATATATTTCATCTAGTTTATATTTTTGAATCAATCTCATTGCACATATGTTGTGCACTTTATACTCTTTTTAATAAAATACATTCATACTAGGAATCTACCACTGCTGAAATATATATATCATAATAGCATATCTCCAAGGTGATTACTTGATCATATATGAATTAGATTTAATGGAATAGAATGTGACTGTTTCGAACATATGATTAGGCTTCATTTCATTCTTGAATTAATTGCTCGAAAGTGCTATACCAGAAAACTCTTTACATACCAGAAGTATTTTTGTGCTAACTAGAGAATACATTCTTAAAGCTTCTACTAGGATGTATCACAAAAGAAATCCAAGTGGTAGATCTACACCAGGTCCTTTTACATAGGAATTATACAAATAGTTTATTTCTGTTTCAAAGGATGAGAAATAGTACTCATCTAGGTTTATCTTAACAGGGTTTTAAAAAATAAAATACATGTTTAATTAGAGACACATGCATCAATCCCACCTCTAATAAAACAATTTGGTAATTAGCTCACTATCACTCACTTAATTTCTGTAATCAAGAAAATATAAATCCAACAGATCTTATCATTTCATTTTAAAGAGTAGAAAGAATTATTAATCTGTAACTCCCCTTTTCCTGAAAAAATAGGAGACAGTATATCCATACCCCATTGTTTCTTACAATCAAAACAGAGTAAGGTGAGAATGACTGGATATTTATCTAACCTAACTGCCTTAAATTTCACATGCAAGAGTGTGATTGTGTTGGCACATTAGGAATGGTAGCTTTGGTGTTGAAAAGTCCCCTCATTTGCTCATGGCATTTACAATTAGTAAATTAAAATGATTGTATCATATTAACAGTGGCACAACTAAAGTTTATAGTAGTCCTCTGAGGGCTGTGGGGGGAGACAAAGCAGCTGTTGCTGTTTGTTTATGCAACTCAGCAACATATGAGCGCTGGTCCCTCAATGGCGCTCGACGGGCTGGGCTCTGCTTGATCTTTGAAGGTTGCTGCTGTTTGAACAACCCTCCCTGTGTCCCATGTAACACCATCTGTCTCACTAGGAATGTGGGAAGATTCAGCACACCCTAGCAGTTGTCATACCGTTTCTGTGCTGTCTTTTCTGCAATAGGCTTTTGTGTCATTGCTGCTTGGGAGGGGGGAAAAAGCTGACCTCCTACCTTGAAAATCCAGACTAGATGACTGCAGCTCCCCTCCCCTTCTTCTCCTTTTTGTTCAGAATTCAAAGTCACAGCACTTTTTTCACTTGTTCAGAAAGGTCAGCTGTGTTTGATTCTATCTTTGTGCTGCTTTTTAACTTCTCCTTTCTCCCAATTTTTTTACTTGTTTTGGCCATACTCTTTCACATTGCTCAGAATTGGGTCGGGTGTGTGCATATTTGTTTGTGTGTGTGTGTGTGTGTGAAGAAACAAAAAATGGTTTCATTCTCTGATCAGTACCGTTTAAGCAATGACAGCCTCTTGCATTACATAGGAAGAAAAACTTGTCCTTACAATCGTAACACTAAAAGGTTCAGAGGCACAATAAATAGCTGTTTTTTAAACAGCACAGTCTGAAGAGTTATACATAGTTACAATATGCTGGGAATATTACAAACCTGTGTTTCTTTTAAAAATTAACAAATCCATTCCTCCGAACACTGTGTGCCTCAATATATTGCAGCGCTGATGAAAGACTTAAGAAATAATTCCTAACCAAATGCTGAAAGTGCATTCAGAGATTTGTTTCAGGTTTACTGCCAACATTTGATTTTTATGGCAGGCACTGATGAGGCAAATAAATGTACATGCAGATCTTTCACTCTGAGAGAAAAATGCAAAGCGGCTTTAATTATTATTTTTTTCTTAAAAGGAAGTCTCTCTCCCTCCCTCTGTCTCTCCTTCTTTCACTCTGTTTACCCACCCACTCACACAGAAACACAAATACAGATTCTATATCTATATCTGTATATGTATATGCATCAAATTCATAATGGTGTCTTTACTCCTCCAGCACCAAATGCTGACCCAAGGAGCAGGCAATCGTAAGTTCAAGTGCACAGAGTGTGGCAAGGCCTTCAAATATAAGCACCATCTGAAGGAACACCTGCGAATCCACAGTGGTGAGTAGTTGAGGTGTCAGGGTTCACTTTTGCATTTCGTATAATGAACTGAGTTTTTAAAAGAAAAAAACCTACTTAAAACCTACATAATTTTGTTTAAAACTGTCAAGTTATCTTCATAAACTATATTTAGTGCATCCCCATGTTTGTGTTATTTAGGGGGAAAAAGGAAGGGGTGCTAAAAACCAAGAGCTTCCACAGAAGATTTTTTTACAAATATCAGAACTTAATTTCCTAACCGATTGGTTGATTGATTGAATCTAATTGCTTCAATCAATCAACCAATATTTTTACTCAAAGGAATTCAGATGGTCTTGTTCATTTGGCACTTAGGTGCCCCTATGCTGGAAGTCTTACTTAAAAAAAAAAATAATACAGGAAGCATAATGATCAACAGTACAAGTGTCTGTGCTATAGCTGCAAGAAACACCTCAAACTCCATTACTTGGAACAACTGCCTCACTGATTTTAGTGTGTTATATTTGTCACCTATCCATCCTTCCTCCAAGAAGTTTAGAGCAGTGGCATCACTGGGCAGGTGCAGGAGGTGTAGCCCACACCAGGTGACACTCTGATGGGGTCCTCTTCCTCCTGCAGTGGAGGGGCAAGCACAGCCTTTGTGGTGGCCTGGGGAGGGAGCTAAGGTGGCAGTGAGGGTGGCAGAGGGGTGAGTTCGCCCTTCATGGCTTCATTGCTGCTTGGCTGTCTCCCTGGAGAGGGAGCTGAAGTGGTAGCAGAGGGACAAGTGTGCCCCTTGTGGCTTTGTTGATGTCTGGCTCTCTCCCCAGGGAGAGAGCTGAGGTGGTGCCAAATGGGTGAACATGCCCGTCATAACTTTATCACTGGACTGGGGGTGGAGGAGGGAGCTGGGTTGGCACCAAAGCCACAAAAGGTGAGCAGGGGGGGGGGGGCTGGCTGCTCTCCCAGCCCCCAGCCCCCCAACTGGGTGTTACCAAGCCTGGTGATGCCACTGAATTAGAGCAGCTGTTTAGTGTCACAACCATCCCATAAAAATAAGAGAACCTGAGAAATAGCAACTAACATAAAGGCCCCACCTGTCAAACTTTGTAGCTTCGGATTTATTCATTGTATTTTTCAAGGTGCACCTGTCAAATATTTTTGGCTGGATGTAGCAATGTGAAGAATAAAGCTTTCCGTCATCCTCAGCAGACATCTAGCATAGGTTACAGTTCTCCAGTGAGTGGGCACTTCATTGCAGACACTAGTTTACTGCTGCATAATGACTGAAGTGGACCTTTTGTGGCCTGGACATTGGGACCTCCCATGCCGAAATCCAACTTCTGACTTATGGCAACCCTAAGGTGAATCTATCACAGGGTTTTCTGGGGCTAAGAACATGTGGTTCACCCAAGGTCACCGAGTAGATTTCCATGGCCAAGCAGGGAATCAAAACCTGATCTCCAGAGTTGTAGTCCAATGCTCTAACCACTACTCATGCCAGCATATATAGTATAATATAGTATATGTAGTATGTAGTATATGTAGTTTATAGTATATGCTTATACTATACTACATTATATATACTATAGTGATAACCATTTCCTCATAGTGATGATCATTTCTTCAGAGACAGCTGATTTTGTGTGCACCATTTGATCTCCTGGATTAACAGAAATAGGCTGAGTGCATTAAGAAATCTAGGTACACATCTGAACACATATCTGAGCACAAGAAAGTGGCAAAATGAGGTACCACTTTACTTTTAATAATAATAATAATAATAATAATAATAATAATAATAATAAAATTTATTTATATACCACCCAATGGTTGCCCAATCCAGGCGGTTTACAACATAAAACAAGACTGAATTTGTAAACACATGAAAATCCTACGTAGAGCTTTCCTTCAATCTAAAAATTATTTGATATGAACATGGGTAAAGCCAGGAATTCAGTTATTTTAAACTAAAAAGTAAAGGCACCAGGCTCTAATCCTGTGCATGTATGCATAGATGTGAACTCTACTGACTTCAGTGGGACTTACCATATCCTCAGAAGAGGTTTCTGTAGTCAAGCAGTGTTTTAATTCCAAAGCATTGCTTTGCTTACATGAGCACCTCTAAATATTGTTAATTTCAACTGGGGAAATCCAAGTTGCTCCAGTTGAAATCAATCAAATGGGTGCTCATTGCACCCACCAAAGCCATAGATTGACCCGGATAGACAAACAGGAAACCATAATTTTCCAATAGGAGAACATCCCCCACCCCTTTCTCTCCCCCTAAAAAAGAAGCTTTCAGTTAAGATAACCACAGTCACCATTGCCATCCAAACATAGGGAATTGTGATTAATTTCAACAGTCCCTATATTGGGAGAAAGGTGGGATATAAAAAAAAAATAATAATTAAAAAAAAAACAGCCGTTGGAAAGGAAGTCAAGATCTTTAAACTGCTCTTTGATCCCAGCCTGTTCTCACTTATTGCAGATTAAATAAACCACAGTTCCTTGCTCCCCAATTTAAGAAAACTGGTTGTTTAACTTCATAGAACATTATCACCCCAGCCCCTTTTTCACTGCAGTCACGCTTGTAATAATAAAATGGGAACAAACTGCTTCCTAGGCAGCCATCACTGCACCTCTCTCATTCGTGTGACTGTGGCTCCTGCCCCCATCATGCTCTCTTCCTGCCCTCTACCTTAACCCCACCTACCTTTCCTCTCTTATGCCCTACCCAGCATGGCTTTAGGTGTTTTTTTTAGCAGTGACTCCTCTCTTTAAAAACAGGGCTTAGTTTTAGAATAATCTTCTGCTATAAGAATTTACTGTCCAGTGAAGTCTGCTTTACAGCCTATCTAATGATGACTCAGCTTCGGTTCACTTCCACTTTCCTTTTCTTTGTCCTAATATTAAATTTGTTTGTTTGTTATAAACCTACAGATTTAATACACAAACCTAGATATTGGTATCTATCATAGGATTTGATATCCTGAGGGCCTTTAGAGGTAATTACTTTGCAGAGTGCAATAAATTTAGGCCTTTTTTCTGCAAGTGCAGATCTTTTCTGAAAGTTGTACTTCTAGAGTAAAGTTATCACACTGTGTAGAATGCAATATTTGATAACTAGGAAGATGCAGTTTCCCCAAGATAATGCATTCTTTGATCTATCCAGTACATTTCCACACATTTGATGGATATCAATAAACTGTTGTTCAGTATGTGAAATGTTATGTAATGACAGAGGCTATTGAGGGAAATGCTATGACTGCTGCTTTGGATAAGTAGAACTTGACATGGCCAGAAATGTTTGGGAGACAGGATAGTGTGAGAGAAAAACTGCCTTAGGCTTTGTACCATCAGGTCCAGATAAAGACCCAAGGTAATGTACTTCTTGCCCTTCCTTTAAGATATTAGGTTAGGTGCACAGCAAGGAAATATTATGAAGTATTTCCTTCAACAGCTCCCCTCCCCAATTTTGCACATGCACATGTACATCCAAAACCAGGCACAACAAGCAGGGAGTGAGTAGGGTACTAGCCTTCGATCAGGGAAATGAAAGTTACTGATCTAGCCTCTACTGCAGCTTTCAGGGTGGCTACTGAATTCATGTAGGCCCATTCCAAAAATACAGAAAAAGCAAAGAAACAGAAATGTAGAGGTACCATAGATCACTTGATAGCCTCCTCCTTCATTCTTTCTTGTATCTCTGTTCCGGTCTCCTTCACCCCTTGGTTAATTGCAAACCATAATTAACTATAATGGTAAACTAGTTTGGCTACTTTGAAGGCTGAAAGGGGAAAACTATGTTTTCTATAAACAACATTGTTCCTCCAGATGGATTTTAGAAACTCAGTTCAAGCCATTGTTCCTAATTCTAGTTTGGAGGCAAAGTATGGTTTGCACAAACCTCTGACTGCCCAGTCCAAATGCCATAGCAAATTGTGGTTTGTGCCACCCATACAGTAGATCCTTGGTATCTGCTGAGATTTGGTTCCAAGACCCCTCATACATACCAAAATCTGTAGATGCTAAAGTCTCATTATATATAGTTTCCCAGTAAAATGATGTCCCTATATAAAGTGGCAAAATCAAGGTTTTCTTTCTAGATTTTTTTTAAAAAATAATTCCAATCCATGGATTATCATGAAAACAGAATGTGTGGATATGGAGGGCCGACTATACTTTATCTGTACTTTACCAGAATTAGAAACTATGACTTCAGCTGAGTTTCTGTTATGCATGTGAAGACATCCTCTGGTTTGTACAAAACATAGTTGCTATTTCACAAAGCATGATAAAAATACAAAAGATAGGGAGTAAGAATAAATAAATGACCCTAATATTCATTAATGAAAATCCAAACAGTGTAAATATGCCCTTGTCCATAAGTATGTGTACACACATACATCTAGGAGATTATTGCAACACTGATTGAACTAGTTTAGCTGAGCCAGCTTAAGATTTTAAACAGGCACCAGCCTGATTTTATCACAAGGATTTAGCCACCGAAATTGCCACCAGGGTGCAGCCCTGGTCCATCGCCACCCAGGGACCATTCCGGCAGCCATTTTCTTAAGCCAGAAAACTCCTGACTTAAAAAAAAAAAAAAGCCATGCTGAGCGGCCCTGGGAGCAGTGATGGACCCAGGCAGCAATTTTGGCAGCAAAATCCGTGTGATAAAATCAAGATGCCACCTGTTTTAAATTTTAAGCCAGCTCAACTAAACTGGTTTAATTAGCGCTGCGATAATCTGCATACACATATACATACACACACATTCTCAGAAAGTCAAAGGACTAAAGTGTTTGGTGATCATGAAAAATAAGGAAGATTCAGTGCCCCTTCCTAGGAAAGATGACTACTATTCTCTAAATGTTTCCCAATGACGATATCTGAAAGTTTAATAATCAAAATTAAAATAAATCAATAAATATCAATATTCTGAAGAATAAATTTCCCCTTAATTTAGAATTAAGATTGGGAAAAATTGCTAACAATTATAAACTCAGTAGGTTACAGTGAACCAATTAATATCTAGAGCAGTGGTCCCCAAACTTTTTCGGACTACCACTCCCTTTCCTCTTGCATGACAACCCTAGCACCCCTCCCCCAACATATTTTTTGATATTGGATCTACTGTTCTACTGCAAATTCAAAACAGCTAATTTCAGTCACTGCTCCCTTTGCACCCAATCACTTTAGGAGGAGCAACCTAGTAGCTGACTGAGCAGCGACCAAGAAGCTTCTTGCTTGTGCTGGTCTTGCAACAAAGGCTGACACAGGCAAGAGTCTTCTTGATCATTTTTTGACTGGCTGCTCAGTTGCTGCTCCCTTTGTGCCCTCTCATCCTGGGAGCAGCAACTGAGCAGCTGGTTAAGCAGTGACCAAGAAGCCTCTCACCTGTGCCAGCCTTGCAGCAAAGCATGTGGACAAGAGGCCTTTTGGTTGCTCAGCCAGCTGCTCAGTTGCTGCTCCTGGGTGAACAGGTGCAAGGGAGAAGCTTCTCCCCAGAGAGGAGGGACTCTCAATCCTTCATTGGGGCAGAGAAAGGCACAAATGTGTATGTAGGGTGTTTACAGAGGCTACATGCTCTGAACTGGAGACTGGTATTGACCGAGAAAAGGAGAAATTTGAACTACAGGAGCTGCTCCAAGACAAAGGACTCTTTCCAATAATTGATCACAGATATTCCTTTCCCATAGACATTGAGGGGTTGCAGACTGCCAGAAATAGTGCAAATTGAGTCCACTTTTAGGGTTAGGGTTAGTGCTAGGGAATCATGGGAATTGGGTTTTTTCTGAGACATTGAGCCTTCTCTGTCAGAGAGCTCTGGTGCCACAATAAACTACAGTCCCCATGATTCCCTAACCCTAACCCTAAAAGTGGACTCAATTTGCACTATTTATGGCAGTCTGCAACCCCCCATTATCATCATCATCATTTATTGTATTTATACCCCATCTTTAGAAATGCTTTCAGAGTGGAAGACATGTCTTCCTCACACAGCTTCAACTGTCCACTCTTCCACAAAAAATAAAATAAATAAAATGTTTCTTCTACTACCTCTTCTCTCAGCCTGTCTGATAAAAGAAAGCAGGAACACCAGTGCATCTCCAACGTGCCAGCAAAGCTGACAAAGCTGAAGCAGGGTGCCAAATTTGAAAGCTCCTTTTTGCTACCACTTCTCCCCCACCACCATGTGTTCTAACTCTTTGCTCTAGTCTGTCCAAAAATGGTGACACTCCAAGCCACAGAAGGAATGCCCTATGCCCAAGCCTCATGAGAGTTTCCCAATTGCCACTACTAGTGAAAGATGCTCGTAAGTGAGTGAGCTCACATGGACAAGTAAAAAGTGGGAGATAGCACCACACAAAATGAGCAGTGAAGCTGTGTGATGGTTTGTTGAGGACCCTGAAAAGAAATTTCATGCAATCCTCATCCCCACCATGGTCCCAAATGGTGCTGGTTCCTCTTGTCTTTCTTGCACACCAATACTTTAACTGAAGCCTGCCCTGCCACTCCCTCTTTTCTCTCACCACTGCCCCACTTCTCTCTCACTGCCCCCACTGGGACCTTCCACTGCCCACTTTGGGAATCACTGCTCTAGAGTATTCATCATGTCAGCAGCTCCATGCAAAGTTCTAGTTCTATATATTCTGGTTTCTCTTCAGATTGTATAAATCTTTCGCCTTTTAAAAGATTTGATAAAAATTATGCTCTTCTGCTCTCTGTATTGAGATATTACAAACATGGCTGTGCCTTATATACACTTTCAAGCTCAATGCTTTACCCAGTACACTTTGTAAGTACACTTCCACTCCTGCAATGCCTACATAAAACAAAATATAAGCAGCAACGAAAGCTGGAACAAATCTTGCATACTGCTATTTGCATAATTTTTGGATGACAGTTTCCAATTGCAGAAGGGGAAATCATTCAATAAAATAAATAGAATCTGTAGACATGATGTGATTAGCTGCTAAATTACATATTTGAAGAACAGGTTTGTCTCTTACTAACTTTTTTTTAAATTCATTACAGGTGAAAAGCCATACGAGTGTCCAAATTGCAAGAAGCGTTTCTCCCATTCTGGCTCATATAGTTCACACATCAGCAGCAAGAAATGTATTGGTTTAATCTCTGTAAATGGTCGAATGAGAAACAATATCAAGACGGGTTCTTCCCCTAATTCTGTATCTTCCTCGCCTACTAATTCAGCCATTACACAATTGAGAAACAAGCTGGAGAATGGAAAACCACTTAGTATGTCTGAGCAGTCAGGCTTACTGAAAATCAAAACAGAACCACTAGACTTCAATGAATATAAAGTTCTGATGGCAACCCATGGGTTCACTGGTGCTAGTCCTTTTATGAACGGTAGACTTGGTGCAACCAGCCCAATAGGAGTCCATGCTTCTACGCAAAGTCCAATGCAGCACTTAGGAGTGGGAATGGAATCATCTTTACTTGGATTCCCAGCAATGGGTAGCAATTTAAGTGAAGTGCAAAAAGTCCTACAGATTGTTGATAATACAGTTTCTAGGCAGAAAATGGACTGCAGCACTGATGAGATCTCCAAGCTGAAGGGTTATCACATGAAGGACCCTTGTTCTCAACCAGAGGAACAAGGTGTTACTTCTCCTGGTATTCCACCTGTGGGTCTTCCAGTAGTCAGTCATAATGGTGCCACTAAAAGTATTATTGATTACACGTTAGAAAAGGTCAACGAAGCCAAAGCTTGTCTCCAGAGTTTAACTACAGACTCAAGGAGGCAGCTCAACAATATTAAGAAAGATAAGCTACGCCCCCTAATAGATCTGGTAATGGAAGATAAAATGATAGAGAACCATAATATACCCACTCCATTTTCATGCCAGTTCTGTAAAGAAAGTTTTCCTGGTCCCATTCCCCTGCATCAGCATGAACGTTACCTGTGTAAGATGAATGAAGAAATCAAAGCAGTCCTCCAACCACATGAAAACATGGCTCCTAGCAAACCAGGAGTGTTCATTGATAAGCAAGCTCTCCTCCTATCGTCAGTACTTGAGAAAGGAATGACTAGCCCCATCAATCCATACAAGGACCATATGTCTGTACTTAAAGCATATTTTGCTATGAATATGGAACCCACTTCTGATGAACTACTGAAAATTTCCATTGCTGTTGGCCTTCCTCAGGAATTTGTGAAGGAATGGTTTGAACAAAGAAAAGTCTACCAGTTCTCAACTTCCAGGTCACCATCGCTGGAAAGGAGCAGTGCCAAGGTGGTGCTGGCTGCCACCAACAACACTCCCACTAAAGACTCTTTGTCAGCCAGATCCCCTATAAAGCCTGTGGACTCTATAACATCACCATCTATAGCTGAACTTCACAACAGTGTTACTAACTGTGATACTCCTCTCAGGCTAACAAAACCTACTCACTTTACCAGTATTAAACCAGTTGACAAATTGGACCACTCCAGGAGCAATACTCCTTCTCCATTAAATCTTTCTTCCACATCTTCTAAAAACTCCCATAGTAGTTCTTACACTCCAAACAGTTTCTCCTCTGAGGAGCTTCAAGCTGAGCCTTTGGACTTGTCTTTACCAAAACAAATGAAGGAACCCAAAAGTATTATAGCCACAAAGAACAAAACAAAATCCAGTAGTGTAAATGTAGACCACAACAGTGTTTCTTCATCATCTGAAACCTCAGATGAGCCACTGAACTTGACTTTTATCAAGAAAGAATTTTCTAATTCAAATAGTTTGGATAAAAGCACTAACCCAGTATTTGGTATGAACCCTTTTAGTGCCAAACCTTTATATACCACACTTCCACCACAGAGCGCATTTCCCCCAGCTACCTTTATGCCACCAGTTCAGACCAGTATTCCTGGGTTACGACCATACCCAGGAATAGATCAAATGAGCTTCCTACCACATATGGCCTATACTTATCCAACTGGAGCAGCTACATTTGCTGACATGCAGCAAAGGCGAAAGTACCAGCGGAAGCAAGGATTTCAGGTAAATGTCTTATTCCACAATTATAGCTTTATGTGTCATGTTCCATAATTTAAAATAGCCTGATTATTTTCCTAAATGCCTCCAACTTTTTACCATAGGAGAGATACAAGACAGAGTGTGGTTTAGAAAAAGAAGTGAAATTTATCATAAATGTGACAACAAAAGTGTTCATTTCTTGTGTTATTTAGACATAATTTTCTGTTAGCAATTTAATTAAGTTTCAGAGGTCCAGCTTACCCATTATTCAAAGAAAGCACTCCTGGAATAAGACAATCACATAGAATCCTCACACAGAAAGGTTGTTTCTCCATCCCCTTGAGAAACAGGTAGTTTGTGCTCCTAAAGCAGAAAATGTTGGACAATTCATATTCATAAATAGTCATCTCATTGCAAAGACTTCTAAAATAAATAGTTTCCTGGTTTGTGGCTTCATTGGCACAGCCATTGCTATGGATATGGTAGTTTTCCTGGCCACTATAACCCTTAGAGATTCCCCAGAGAATCACATGGAAATGATAATGCAGGCATAAGCTGTTTATAATATGTTCCAACTAATCTTTACAAAGCTATAAAAGGGATTATGAAGATCCCCAGGCCAGACTTGTTTTCATCTCACCTGTTCCATTTTCCACTGTTACCCATCCTCTCCCCTCAATACACATCCCATCCCACAGACTTTGTGGCAAAGTCTCTAAACATTCCAGTTGTTAGATAGTTTACTTTCTGTAGTCTTCATCATCATATACAACTCACTCAGTCTTGATTTAGGCTGACATGATGTGGATCATATGTGGACATATCAAAGCTGTCTTAGTCCATGGGAGATCACTGGTCCGTCTAACCTATGCTGATCTACTATTACTGGCAGTGACTCTCCAGCTTCTTACACAGACTATTTCTCACCAGCTGATACCCAATCCTTATTTTAACTGAAGATGCTAGGAATTGCAACTGGAACCTTTTAAATGCAGTGTATGTGCTCTACCACTGACTTGTGGCTCAGTATAGGTGTGACTTACTTTGCTTCTAAACTTTTAGTAACTCCAAATGGCTAAAATTGTGGCACCTGTCCATTTAAATCCAGCAAAGGATTTTATTCATAGGAAACATTCATAGTGTGTAGGAATTGTGTATATATAGGCAGACGGAGATTAACTGATACTTGCTTTTTTAAAAACATCTGTGGACATTCCCATATGACCTGTTAGGCTCCATTAGTAATTTTACCAACTAGTAAATGTTTTATATTTTCAAATGTGAAAATCAGGTATGGTTTAATGTTACAGGCAGTAATCCCTCTCTGCACAATAGGAGCATAAATAACACGGTACCTCCATAACAGCTGTTCCACTATTCCAATTTACAGTACATCTGCCCTCTTTGTAAACGTATTTAAGCCTATTTAATCTTCTCTAATATTAATTAGTACAAACCTAGTCTAAAAAACTGAACTGTCTGATAGCAAATGGAAATGTACGTTATCATGCAAGTTTGCACTCTCTTTGGATCAAGACAAAATAAATATCAAGAAATTTAATAATTTACTGATCCACATTCATTATTGCTTAATGCTGAAGGCTGTTTTAACATAGATAGAACATTGATAAAAAGTGTTATTAATATTCCCTATTTCGAATTACAAAATTAAATATAAAAATGTAGCTCAAGGCCTTTAGAGAGGATACATTCAAATGAATTGCATAATAATAACATTTTGTATCTAAATATAAAATTCAATTAAAGCTTTTCTAAAACTTATAAAGTATGTTTGGTGTGCAGAAAGAAAAGGTTTATAGTTTTTACCTGTACTTATTTTTATGCAACTTCCTAATATTACCTGATGTTAAGGACACTTCATTTTTTTGAAAGTCTAAGCATGCTGATGAAGAAATAGGCCATATTGACCTGTGTGGCACTTCCTTCTGTGAGTTGTATTGATTCTGCCAAAATAGAGACCAAGAACTAAGAACATACTTGAGCAGTAGACACACACACACACACACATTTCATGCCATTGTTTTTGAAACTCCTCTGAGTTTTCAAGTGGCTTACTCTGTGGCATTGTTTATGGTTGAGCCGAGGGACTTTTGGTTGAGAAACACACATCTAAAGCCCTTCTGTATGTCTCAGTCTATTTATTCTGTTCAGTTCTCAGGATTTTGACCAGAACATGAAAACATAATTTGTATGTATAAGACTTAAAGGAAGAAGAAAAAGTAAAATTTATACTTTTTAAAGGATTTGGACTCACCATGGCATTCCATAACCTCCAGTTAATTCAAAGAGTTATTGAAAAAGTGTAACACCTTTTAGAAGCATTTCATATTCAGGTGTTAATAACCCAAACATACTTCTCCCCAGAATCTTAATAAAATTTACCCATTACCATGTCACCAAAGTCTTCTTTCAAAACAAGAATACAGCTTCATAGAATTTGTGTTGTTCATGCAAATATGAATCTAGAATATCTAGAAACATATATCTTGCCACATTTCTTTAATACATTCTAGAACAGGTATTGATGTATTCAAAATAATGGAAGCATCAGTGCTGTTTCTCACATCTCTGAATCAACCCAGTTCATATCCTTGTGTACAGAAAGTCCTCCAAAAATAGAAATCCATGATTTTGCTTGAACATCTCTAGAAACTGATAAAAGATACAAAACAGACATAACACACCATTCCTCATCATAAGTCTTCATCACCTCCACAACTACCATCATACAAAGATGCTTATTCACTGCCAACCTATACATGTCTATCAAGAATTAACACCCACTGAGTTCATTGGGACTTACCCCAAGTATGTGTTCATAAGTTTGCAACCTTACTTTTAGACAGCTTTGGTCCAAATAGTCATGCTAGATGATATGAGAAATCCATTGAAAGTTAGAAGCAAAATCTGCTAAGGATAATGATATGATGTTTAAAAATATGATCAAGTGCTCTGCCAAAGTACACTGACATATGTAGTTCTGTGAAAAAGACACAGATGTAGGATCAGTATGGACTACAATAGGTAGGATAAAAATAGCATATTCCACAGGGATAAAATCATGAAGGGCAATGAAATGAAATCATAAAGGACAATGTGGAACTGATTTTGGTTGATTTGTCACTCATCATGTTCCTTAAGCTGGTAATGCAGCAAGAGGTCATTTGATTTTCTGCTCTCTTCTATCTCAAATATAGCACTTCTTAACATCAAACAATAGAATCTCAACCTATGTTAGGCTCCTGGCTCTACTACTATGTCAGGAGTATGCACTGGCTTTACTTTAGCATTAATCTTGTACCCTTCTGTCCTAGTTTAGGGAATGGCTGACTGCTTGACAGTGTAAGGACGAGGCTAGATTGCTTTATTCAGTCTCACTGTTTCCAGCTTCTGTCCTTTCTCTTAAATTCTGGGTGTCAAATGAGACTGAACTTGTATTTTGCAAACATTTTCCTAGTATTCAGTCCTCCATCTTTCCTTGTAATATTTAGGATCCTTTATCTACATATTGTGGCATTGTCACACTTGTTTCCTCATTCCTACTAGTATCCAGCCAGTGACCTAAGAAGAGACTAGGAAGCTTTCAAAAAGATTATCAGAGCTTATTTGGACTACCACATCCAGATTTCCTGAGCCATCATACAGTTAAATCTTCCTATAAGTTACAAGATATATGGGTAGAATTTGTTTCCATGGCAGCTTATGACACTTGAGACTCAGATGACATCCTAAATATATTGGGCTAGTTCCAGACATGCCCTTCCATGAACAGAACAGATTCTTTTATTTGTGGAGGAACAAAGATCCCCACTGGGTTTTCTCATTTTGCTTTCCTCCTCTCAAATGCACCCATACTTTTTTAAAGGTCTCCTATCTCTCTGGAACAGGATGGGAGAGGACGTACAGTGGTTTCATGGGCAGTACAAACAAGTAATTGTAGGAAATCACTGCCCTCTTCTTTTCCCCAGTGCTAGCAACACTCTACTGACTCTAAGGCTGGATACAGCCCATTGTTCTCTGTAACTGTCATGTAATATGCAACTCTGACCTTTCCTATAATGTACAAATATATACATATATACATATTTCTCCACCATTTGCATAAGCACCCCTTTTAGGGTCTGGTTCCTCTGTTTGATGAGAAATTGACAATGAGACATGCAGATGTCTTACTATAACTCAGGATTGAACCATATTAAATTAAATATTATTACTAACATATTTTAAGAACACAGGATATTGTATAACATCACAGAACAAGGGAAGGAAACATGATTTACATAAACCATTTGGTTGCATCACAGGGAGAATTGCTTGATGGAACACCGGATTACATGTCAGGTCTTGATGACATGACAGACTCCGACTCCTGCCTGTCCCGAAAGAAGATCAAGAAGACAGAAAGTGGCATGTACGCATGTGACTTATGTGACAAGACATTCCAGAAAAGCAGTTCCCTTCTGCGACACAAATATGAGCACACAGGTACGAATGACTACAATGGGTAGAGATGAGTTTTGTTGCATGTGATACATTTCATAATATTTAACGACTACACTTCTGCAACATAAGATGTAGCATCTGCTAAGACATTCAGCAAGGAAGAAGTAATGTGCATTGCTTAGCTCAATTTCATTCTCCCCACACTTGTTAGATATGTTTGCACTTTTTCTTGGTGTTCTCATGTATGAAGAGGACATAGCTGACCAAAATAAAATAAAAATTGTGAATAACTTTAAAAAAAACCAGTTTATCATTTAGGGCGCCAGAATTAAATTGCAGTAAAATAAAGTGACATTTTAAAAATCGGGTATCTTTGTCAAAGGTAAAATTGAGGGGATTAAAAAGGGTGGCTAATGATCTTATTTCTCAGTTAGGATCAGTTTAGCAAACCAGTTCCCAATAACAGTTCAGCCACCCACATCATTTTCAATAAGTTTGCTCTAAAGTGTCTGTGTGAAGAGAATTACCCCCAACAACCCAATTCTCTGGTACAGCTGATTAGGCTGCCTCTGCATTACAGAAATAATCCGGGTTGACCCCATTGTAACTGCCATGGCTCCATGCTATGGAATTCTGGGCAGAGCTCTGGTGCCACAACAAACTACAGTGCCCAGAATTCCATGGCATGGAACCATAGCAGTTAAAGCGAGGTCAAACTGGATTATTTCTACAGTGCGGATGCAGCCTCAGCCACCTATAATCTCAATTTACCCTACTTTTACTAAGCACAGCTGATCTATCCTTTAAAAAAAGTGTTCCCTTGAAATGAGCAAATATGAGTCTTAAAACACAGAGGCATGCTTGTCAAATTGAAGTGAGTTTGTGTAGTTTTTTGAGCATGTATAGTGAGCTGGAAGAGTGTCCCAGGGTTTAGGTCTAGAAAAACCTAAATGTTATTCACTCACTTTACACCCTTACTAATCTGGCTTGTATCACTCATATAATACAGTCACCCTTCCCCATTTGTGGGAGATCCATTCTGGAAACCCAACCCCCCCACCCCCTGCGAATGGGGAAAAACACAGATATTCAAGCCCCATTTATTTTAATGGTAGCATGGTCCTGTGTGCACCGCTGCACACATGCCATTTTGCCCCTCTTGGCTTGCCATCCGTGAAGGATCAAAACTGTTGACAGCAAGTCCATGAACCAAGAGGGACAAGTGTACTGCTAAAACTGGTCTCTTACAAGAGGGTATTGTAAAGTTTTAATTATCACCTTTTAAAAAATTTGACAGAAAGTTTGTTTTGATTTGTAATTGCTAACATATCTCTACATAGTCACCGTCCAGATTTACACGTTTGCCTCAGCATTTCATGTCCCTCCAAATACTGTTATTGTAGAAGTCTGCAAATTGCGCCTTAAACCACTCTTCCACTTCATGAATGATGTCATCTGTGTTGTTTAATCAACGACCCTGCAACTGATTTTTTTTTTCATTTTTGGGAAAAGAAAAAGTCACTTGGTGATGATGACACTGGCAAAATTTCATCAATATACTATAATAGCTTCCAGATGATAATTATTACTTTAAAATACCCCCTCGTACTTCTCCATCTTACACTTTAGTCACTTTTGGCACAACCTGTAACAAAAATAAAGGACACAATGAGCTGATTTTCTCAACATCCTGCACCTAGGGATCAATGATGTCACTGACAAAATTGTATCAATATACCAATATACCATCACAATATGGCTGCCATAAGGAGACCTTCCTAAGATGGCTTCTGCCAGACTGCATAGCGATGCTGCTGCCACAGTCAGTTTTGAATGCCATCTGCATGATTACTGTATTTTGAGAAGCAGGTTTTAAAGTCTTTTTATGAAGCAGGCTTACCTTCTCTGTGTGAAAACTCAGGGCATTTCTAATGCCTGAGATAAAAACCTGGAGGTTTTTATGGAATGCCAACCTAAAAATAAAAACTGTGTATTCATCAAGAATTGATAGTATTTGATACATTAAATGTAAAAATAAAGTATTACATTTTCCTGGCTTCAAAATTATATTCCCTGACTTTCAGATGTGTTGAACTTACCTATCCCCTAATCATTTCGCCCCATATGCCCTTTTACTATGCAGGCTATGGATGATGGGAGTTATAGTCTAGTGCCTCTGGAGAGTGCCAGCTTTAGGGAGGCTGAATTGTGGATATTGTCAGGAATGTAAAGTCTTGTTAAAATCCATGTTAAAATTTAGAGTTCCATGTTCCAAGGTTCAAAATGCACTGTGGCTAGGTGGGTGGATGTGTTTGTGTGTGCATACATGCATGCATGAGGGGTAAGAACCAAGGTTGTATACACTAGAATGAACATTTAGATATAGTATGATGGACCAAAAATTAAAGCAAATAATTTGTGCTTTAGGGATTTAATCAGTGATCAGTAGAAAAATATTGCAAAGATTGCATGAGATGTTTTTAGCAAGACCAGAGCTTTTCTAACTCTAGTTCCTTTTCTGTACATATCATTTAAAACAATGCTATCCCTTCATTGTTTTGGGATTCTTTTCCATCTCATATAGTACATATTTACACTTTATACACACACACACACACACACACACCATGAAACAGCAGTTGAGTTCTTCATAATACAGTCGTCCTTTCTGATTCGTGGGAATCTGTTCCCGACATCCCCCCCTCGCGAATCAAAAATATCGCTAATATTCAAGTCCCCATTGTTTTCAATGGGTGTGCATTCCCATACGCAACCCTATGTGCGCATTGTGGGCACGTGCACCATTTTATCCCTTCCCGCTTGCCAATCCGCAAAGGACCAAGACCGCAGAGTTCAAGTCCGCACATGGGGAGGGAAGACTTTAATAATGTTGATTCTGTTTGTATTAATAAAGAAATTGAGAAGGAGAATCATAATTTGATTCTTTATGTAAGAAGTGAAGTTTTATAGCTCATCTTGGGTGGAATCCTGTTGGTTACTCTTAATTAGAGCAGACTCATTGAATTCATTCTTGAATGATAAATCAACACATAGATAAATTCCAGTGATTCAATAGGTATATTTTAGTCAGGAGTAGCAACAGGATTTAGATGTATATTACATGCTGTTTATGTATCTATCTACCAGCCTGCCTGCCTACCTGTGCAGTTTTCAAAATTCAAAAATTCCTCTAAATGAGCCTTTGCTTTGTTTTACTGGAAACACTCTTGACTGAAGGAAAGTTTGGTACATAAGTAGACATTACTCCTACGAAAAATCAACTCTGGCCTTTCCTACATTGTTTACTAAAATAAAATGAACTTTAGTCTGGGATCATAGTCCAATAAACATTATTCTTGTGAAATCTTTATCCATGTTGTTGTTTAGGAAGCAGTAGCTTTCAGTTATGATTATATCTACACCTTTACCTCAGTGCATGGCTCAACAGCCTCTCAAATCTCATCTTTAAAATAATCTATCCGTTCATTGTATTTTGCCTGTGAATGTATGGGTTACTGTCCTCAGCACAGATAGCCAACTATCAATTACATCATTGCCGGGCACTTGGAAAGTATGATACACTAAGCAGTCAGTTCTCATGCGCACTCCAGCAGTGGCAAAGGTGCATGACAAGTGGCTGATTGGCAGTTAATCACCACTCATGTCACAAGCACCAGACAAGTATCTCATTTGTCATAGTGTCTGGTCACCTCTGCTCTGAATTGACAATGCCTTTACATCCAACAGTGGGGAAAATGAGCCAAAAAATGTGTTTTCAAGGCAGTTATCTTTACTTTGGGTTCACCAGTCTTAGGACAATGGATGTGCAAAGCAGACGTGGAAATGGTAAATGATCGAAATGCAGCTTTAAAATAGCAATATAGCAATAGCAAGTACACTCGTCCCTCCACATTTGCAGCTTTGGCTTTTGAGGATTTGATTATTCATGGATTTTATTAATATGTTCTCTCTAGGAACATATAGGTCCTCCAGCACAACTCTATGCTCAACTTTAACCAAAAGTTGCACTGAAGAACCTAGAGGTTCCTAGAGATAACACTCCACTAGGCATTTGTAGCTCCTCCAGCACAATTCTATAGTCAATGCCTGGCAGATGCTGACCACAGAGTTGCACTGGAGGACCTAGAGATTCCTAAAGAGGTGTCTCTCAGGTAAAAATATAGTGTTTTGTTATTTGAAGTTTTTCCACATTCATGGGAGTCCTGTGCCCTAACCCCAGAGAATATGGAGGGGCGAGTGTACATTTCTATACCACTTATCAGTGCACTCAATCACTCTCTAAGTGGTTTACAATGTGTAAGCCAATTGCCCCCAACAACTTGGATACACATTTTACTGACTTCAGAAGGATGCAAGGCTAAGTCGACCCTGAGCCCCTGGCTGGTATTGAACTCACAACCTTGTGGATTGTGAGTGAGTGCCTGCAGTACAGGCATTTAACCACTGAACCACCAGGGCTCTTGAACTAAAAACCTATGTGCATATAGTGAAAGTTTGTTTAACCAAGGTCTCTTGACATACTTATACAGATATTTGAGGATACACACCAGTTGATCACACCATGCATATTTTCTGTAGAAAACGCCACTGTTGAGAATACAGATGAAATACATGACTGCCAGACTAAGGCCATGTCCACACAGAAAGAAAAAGAAAAAAAGAAAAATGTTTCCACTCCATTTCCACATTGACCTATTAAGATGACACATGTGGCCAAAATGGACAAAGCATGGATCCAGACCATGGTCCAGGGTGATTCTCCAGAGTGAAGAGTCTCCATTTGCTCTGATTCAGGCTAGAAACTCCAGAGAATACCCTGAACATGCGGACTGTGCAGCAGTGCAGAGTTGGGGGAGAGGAGGAGCAACAGCAGGTGCGTGAAAGAGGTCAGGAGGTGCCCTGGGCCAGGTGAACTGCTGACCTCTTCCCACCCAGTCATTCCAGCTCCTGCCACAGCACTGTCAGTGTGTGAACAGTGCTGCTAGTATTGTCCCATTGTGGCTGCCAATTTTGCGGACAGCTTGTCCTCCCCCAGATCTAGAAGCTTTGATGTAAAACTAGGTGTTCCCACAAGTGTGGACATGGACTAAGTTGCTGTAGCTTGGGGGTTGAGGGTGGAGAGCAAAGTGGTGCACCTAGCCGTGGCTGTTTTGAAGCCCCTGATCACTCTAAACTCCCCAAAGCACCATTTATTTGGCCAGGAAGTAATGAAGGAGGAAGACAAGTTGTTGGGACCTCTTGTACTGTTCAAAATTTTTAAAATGGCAATTTTTTAAAAAACCAGAAATGAATTACCCACCATTTTCAGTTTTGTTGTTCATTTTCTGGAATTTTTGGTACTCTGACGAAGCCCCTGAAGAGTCCCAGAGACAGAAAATTGGCCGTTGGATCCACCATAGTTGCCCATCCCCTGATCTACATCACTATGCTTATGACTTAACTTTTCATAATGTCTGTAATAATCTAGTCCTAGATAAGACCAATTAAAAATAAGAAGAGATATTTAAAATGTATTGTATTAAAATAATCTTGGTCACTAGTAAATGATTTCAGTTATTAAAATCCCATAGCGTCTGTTTATTACTTTAAAAACAACAACACACCAGTATTTTTCTGTGAATTGGTAAAGCTTGAGATAGAAGGTGTTCTACAGATACTAACCCATCACTACCATGTATACTTTGTTCCTTAGCCTCTTTCAGCTAGATCAGATGCTGAAAATAATAATTAAAAAAAAGATTTTAAGTCCTCTTGGGACTAGGGGGAAAAATTAAAACAGTATTTTGGACTAGATTGTTTGGTTCATTGGTGTATATATTCCTTACATTGCATTAATCAGATGCATTTGTTTGTTTGTTTGTTTGTTTTGAGAGGGGAAACTTTGCAGTCTCTGCATCTCTACACCTTTCCTCTCCTGAATGATTTTATTACAGCCATCTGCAAATATTACGGTTTACTACACTACTACTGTAAACCTCTTGTGTTAGAGTTGGCCTTCATATATACTGGGATCTGGGCATATGGCTGAATCCCGTAAAGTTGGTCGGCCATAAGGTCCCCAGATGTAGGCTTAAAATTTAAAGGCAGAAAATTTGACAAGTCAAAATGCATGCAATCACCTTGATTTGCAAAAACAGAACCAGCAAATAAATAATTACGGTAATATACCCTCTGATTTTGAACTAGCAATGAAGGCTTACTGCACAAACCAAAAAACAAAATATATAGTCCTATTTTATATCTGTCCTTTTCATGAGATTTGACCTCTTGGCTTTATGAAAAACAACTGAAAAGTCCACCTTTAAAAAGTGAAATGACAAAACCATGGAAACTGGAGTTAAGGGATTTTTATTTGGGTTCCTTTAATCACTACCCCAGATTCCTTTGTGAACTTTAGCAAATACTAGTCCTATGCAATTATGCAGCTTGCCCACAGAAAGGGTAAAATTGGGGAGATGATGTTGACATGCATGCAAGCAGGCCTCATCCTAATGCCCAAGGCCCTCCTTCTCAGTCCTTGACTTTCCTTGTATTGTAGGTGACACCTGAAGAAAGTGTCTGCTTTATCATGGTTCCCGATTATATAAAGGCTTCTATTTGTATTTTATGGTATTGTATTGTATTGAAGCATCTCTTCTCCTGCACAGGGATTCAGGCTTCCTGTTGCAGGAAATATCAGGAACTACTTTTACCCTAATTCCAGTGTAAAGGTAACAAATGACAATTGCCCATGCAGTCATTTTCCTGTCTACTTATGACTAAATCCCACTTAATTCAACAGAACCTATACCCAGATAAGCATAGCAGCCATGAGCAATTTCATATAAAATATTGCTTTAAAATAGTTAGCAAGAGAAGCATCAGGAACAGAGGGTGATACAGCAATATTAAATTCGCTTCAATATATCAGGAAGAAGACATGCAAACTAATATGAAACTATCCTTATATCCCTCTACCTATCCTTCCATACTAACCAGCTAAAGTTTACTTCAATAAAATGTGAAGGCCACTTGCCTTTTTCTTCTTGTCCCTTGGCCTCTTTTGTAAATGTTAAGTGAATTGCAAATTAAACTGATAAAGTTATGGAAAAAGCCTGAGCGGTGAAACGGTTGTCTCGTCTATTAATATATATGAGAAATTTCAATCTGTGTTCGGGGCAAGACTCTCTGAACTGCAATTAACCTTTGCTTTCAGTGTCTGAATCATTATCCTTTCCTCATCTTTTTTGGGGACAGTTAGTGCTTATCTTTTTAGAGTAGCAGAAATAACAGGAGGAACTTTATAAGTCAAAATCGGGATCTCTATAAAGGCAGAGTCCCACTTTTCTTCCTCATCAGCTAGTTTTTCTAGAAGAGTCTTGATAGCCTATAACCAGTTCAGTCATTTTCATTTTGGCTGAGCTTAGAAAGTTCTTTATGAAATGCAATAATATGGGTCCCAGATCATCACTGCTCAGTTGTGTATCACTTCAGCATATCATTGTGTCATTATATTTATTCTTCTTAAAAGTAACTTCCCAAACTCTCCATCTTTGAACAGAAATCCACCAAACAGGGCAACAAGTCTACAAGAAGCAGAAAGGGCCATAACGGGAAGGGGGAAAGGGAAAACTCCTTCTACACCTAACATGTGGTTGGGTTTAGGCTTGTATCAGCTCCATTGCACTGTCTCAATAGAGATAACTTTATTGGCCAACTAAAATGCACAATATTGCAACAAGTATGCTGTGCATTTTGGTTGGCCAATAAAGGTATCACTCTTTGGTGGATTTTTATTTGAATTTGCTAAATGGCCAACACAGCTACCCCTGCATGTCTCCATCTTTGAGACAGTGCAATGGAGCCGGCACAACCCTAAATCCAACAACATGTTAACATACATAGTTGGTGTAGAAGGAGTTTTTCTGTTCTTCTCCCCCTTATGGCCCTTTCTGCCTCTTGTAGACTAGCTCTGTAGGGTTTCCCACCCCCCTGCTGCAGATTGTAAGGGTGAAGGGAAGCACAGCTATTGGCTACTAACAGTTAATGGAACAATACTATTGATCTTAGCCACTTTGGCTCAGCCAATCAGCCCATCAAAAATATTTCTACTTTTCCAATTGCTCTGTTGTTTCCAATTGATTTATTTTACCACAGCTTGTGTGTGACTTATTAATTGTAACACTGGTTCGAGTTCTCAGGCCACTCCATTGATACAATTTTTTTTCCTTGAGCTTCACAATGATGCAGAAAAAAATCATCCTCCTCTTCCACCGCTACCACCACTGCTTTTTTAAGTAAATATTTAACTACTATAAGATACACTATAGAACAGAAAAGCAAAGATTTGCCAAGGTTTTTCCTAGAGAACAAGCAGTCCATTTAAGAGCATGAGGCTATAGGTCTGGCATTAATGCCTGGCACCAACACCTGACATGGTTACAAAAATGGTGGAGCTAACACACTTTCTCAGCTCTTCTTCCTTCATTATTTTTCCTTAGATCAGGGGTTGGCAACCTACGGCCCACGGGCCGCATCTGGCCCACTGACCAGTCCCTGCCGCGCGCGTTGCGGCTGCCATTTTGTTTGCCAAAATGGCGGCCATCACTTGTTCGCGCATGCGCAGTACTCCTGTACTCCATTACCCCCCCCCAGCCCGGCGGAAGACCTGGGGACCAGCGACCGGCCCCAGGTAAGTAAACCTTGCCGACCCCTGCCTTAGATGGTGGTGGCAGTGGTGGTGAGGGTGGTCCTCCTCCTCCTCCTTCTTCCCCACAGCATGCCAGATGAAATGTAAATCAAAACGCTAGCACCATGCATCCTTTTTTCTTTCTTTTCTTTTTCAGATGTTTACTACTAAGGAGCCCTGGCGGCACAGTGGTTAAATGCCTGTACTGCAGCCAGTCACTCATAAACCACAAGATTGCGAGTTCAATACTAGCCAGGGCTCATCCTTCTGAGGTCGCTAAAATGAGTACCCAGCGGCACTAAGCTTACAGTTGTAAACCGCTTAGACACTGCATAGCATGGTATTAAGCGGTATATAAATGAAGCTGCTTTGCTTTGCTTTGCTAAGGCATGTGTGCAGCAAAACACATCTCTGGTTGACACTACAATTACCCACCATCCTCTTATCCCAAGAATCCATTTGGTCTCCACTATGTGAAGATCTGGAGGCATTCTGTGCAAAGATGATGGTAGGCAATTATGGTTTCAACCAGGGCATTGTTTTGCTGCACACAGGCCTTAGTAGTAAACATCTGGAAAAGAAAGAAAGAAAGAAAAAGGGATCCCTGGTAAGCTTGCTGTGGGATACAAAGGAGCTCATCAGGTTGACCTTGGACATGATTAGTGGAAGTCTGGTAAGCCCAGCCACATGTAGCAGTCCTCTTCTTGTCTTCTTTAGCTAAGCAAGCAAATTTAAAGTCAATGCTTCTATATAGATTGTTGTTGTTGTGTGCCTGCAAGTCATTTCCAACTTATGGTGACCATAAGGTGAAGCTATCAGCTTCCAGTGGGTATCTCAGACCAAAGAAGACCTGGGGAAAAGGGGAGGAAAAAGAAGTTAATTTGTGGTGCTTATCATCGTGCTGCCTGTCAGGGAAAGAGATTTTAATTCAGAGTCACCTTTGATCAGGGCTGTTGGTTTTGACCAAGAATCCCAGGCAATCACCTGGAGGCTGTCACTGAACAGAGACCAGATGACTCTGCAGTGGGGCCAAACGTAATTGCTTTCTGCTGAGAAGTGCTTGGAGTTAAATCAGTCTTACAAGTAAGTCTATAAAAGTTACTGGGCTATAAAAATATTTTTATTAGCTCTTCTGTCCACAGATACCTGTGTTGGTAATGCATAACACACCAATGGCCTTTTTTTTCTTTTATAAAAACTACTTTAACTTTCTGCCTGCAAGATCTTTGCTGCTCAATCATATAAGGTGACTCCTGTTTGCCACTGGCAACTAGGAAAATTCCTGTTTACAGGAAAGTCCTAATCTTGTATGAGCCAGTGTGACACAGTGGATAACATAAAGCTAATGTAAGGAAAGAGCTGAGAAGAGAAAGCCATGTACGCTACTGTGAAATCCTTGCAGGAAGGATGCCATAAAAATATATTTGGTCAATAATAGACAAACATTCATTTGGTAGAAAGACATTGGGAAAGTATATAGCGTGCATCATGCTTGTTTCTGCTGCTTCCAGGCAGTTATTATCTGGAGATATTTAAGGAAGTGAGGAAACATGAGAGAAAAGCTTGTAGCTGATCAGTAGGATGTGGCACACACACACACACACACACCCGTTCTCTGAGAAAGACAGCCTGATGGTGACAAGAGATTCCTATACATGGATTTCCAAGCACTTAGTAGGTTTTAGTTTTCCCCAACAAACTCCTGTTGTACACATGCACACATACACACACATATGTATGCAAACACCCTGTTCAGTGCTCTAAATAAGTAAAAATATGTGCAGCTTCTTTCCCAGAACAAATTAGTTTTTGTTGTTGTTTTCCAGACACGCCTAGGACTACATAGTTCTTTGGACGTTGCATAATGACATGCTCTGTTCTATTATGTAAGCAGACTGATGAGGGCCATCATGGGCCCCTTTTTTATTCCTAACTGTATATTGTATAAGGAATTATCTCTTTTCAAAATAATAACAATAATAATAATTTTTGTAGTTTTCATGCTGATGGAAGCACTACTTTTATTTCTATACTGACTCAGTAAACTAAATATTGTTTTGGAGTTCTACTAGCAATTCAGCTCTTTTATGCTGCTACTCTGAATTCCTGTCTCATGATTTCTTATTTAGGCCTTGATTCATTAAAAAAAATTACATGCTGTTTATAGATAATTTTCTGTCACTTGACTCAAAATCATGGATTACTTTTTATACTTAAATAATATACAGTTTCTTGGAGTAAATTCAAAGCTCATGAAATTTGCACTAGAAATCCAAGTCTTTCTTCTTTGTAACAACAGAGCAAGTGTGGTATTTGCAATTACGCCAAATTGCATTTATATCGCACCTTTGACCGCCTCACTACACTCTGCCCATTAATCCATCTCCACCGGGACTACTTCTAACATCCAAACCCCTAAGTAGCTTCAATCAGCTGCCTTTAGAAAATCAAACTGCTGCCAGATGATTCCTTATGTACCTTCCAAGTCGGGAATTTCTACACCCTCACCCCCCAAAACTACTTACCATTTATCATTGAACTAAGGAAATATACAGCTTTCAAAAACACATTCTGTATACCCGTGTCTAAGCTCAAGAAGTCTGTACCTTTGGGCTTTTATGTATATTTTGCATGTGGCAATGAAATTTTAGGCCTCTGGGGGATTGTTTTTCAAAATGATTAGATATAATTATTTCTCACTGCAAATCCTAAGAGATCCAAGGATATGGGATAAAAGCACAGTGGAAACACATACACACACAAATATTTGCATAACATATCTTTAAACATATAATAATTTCTAATTTTATTTATATATCACCCCCATTGGCGCTTATCATGAAAAAATAAAACAAGCAATAATACAGTAACATTTAGTCCATAAAATAAAGTGTTTTAACAAGGGAAAGAAGAAGGGAATACAAAGATTTTGTTAATAGGATCCATAAGTGTCTGCCCTGACAAAACTGCCTAGGTAATTTACAGTTTTTCTCTGTTATAAATTGTGTGATGCTGCCATATACTCATGGTGAAAAACTACTTATACATTTTGAATTATAATTTCAGTTGTCTTGGATGACAGATTTTAAAATTCTCATGTTAATGTCATCCAGATCATTTCAAAGGTGTCTCTCTCCATAGAATGAATTGTCTAACCATCTGAGGAGATCACGACTGGATTTTATTTAGTAGTCAAAAGGAGCAGGAGATGGAAGTGCAGTATAGATCCATAAGGCTGGGATAAATTTAAAGGCTAAACAACAAGACAATTTTAAGATGTTCTTTGTTTTTGTACTTCAGGGCTCCTGCTGGATTGAAATATAAATATAAACAGTAAATACCTCCTCTTTCTGACCGTTTCAAGAAAAAAGTGTAAAATCCCAAAGTGAAAGTTTGAGAACTATCCCTCCACATAAAATTAAGTTGATCTAGAAAGAATTCTTTTGTTAAAAATAAAGCACAATATAGCATTCCTTCTAAGTCTTTCACCAGTAGACAGGGGTGTCACTAAGGACATTATCACACGGGGAGTCGCAGGGAGAAAGTGGAAATAAACCGGACGAGCGGAAGACTTTAATTTACGGGATTTGTCCTGTTCCACCTCGTCTGATAACTAAATTCGAATTTAAAAGGGGGTTAATTCGAACAAAAACCTGATCTCTTCAATGAATTCAGAAAAGAGCTGAATTCAATGAAAAGATCAGGTTTTCGTTCGAATTAACCCCCTTTTAAATTCAAATTTAGTTATCAGACGAGGCGGAACGGGACCAATCCCGTAAATTAAAGTCTTCCACTCGTCTGGTTTATTTCCACTTTCTCCCCGTATGATAACGTCCTAAGGGGTTTGGGGATGCAAGACACACCAGATGACACCCTAAGGGGGAGTGACACCACTGCTCCCCAAACATCTGCCTTTTGACAGAAACAGACTGTGGTATTCACCTTCATCCCTTTAAAACACTGGAAGAGAAGGTGTGAATGGGACAAGGCTCACTGGAAGGAGAGAGGCCACCATTTTAAAAAATATATATATATTATTTTTCTATCTTACCAAATTTTCACTTTAACCACATGAAACTGTACTTATAAATACAGTTTGGCTGTGTGTATGATATTGTAATTTAAAGGTATAATTCTAATTTTGCTAGTTCTTTATGTCACAACTATTGCCATTACATTCAGTGATGTACATGAATTACAATTTACGAGTAACATCAGTACAAAAAACATTACTAAGGATTCTGTATGGTGTGGTATGGGAGAAGGTCAATGGGAGGCTGACACCATGAGTTACCGCACTGGCTGACGTCAAACCTAGTGATGCCAATAGAACATCAATAGAACAAGCTACCAGTAGCTACATATCTACATAAAAGGTGGACTCTTTCTCCATGTTTGATAGAGAATCTAGTGAATGTTTCAGAGAAGTGCTTTATAAGCAGCTATGCCTTAGCTCACATCAGATAGTACAGATAATATATTACTGGCAGCTGGTGGCTCCCACGTCTTCTGCTCTGGATCTCAGTCCAAGCTTTAAACAAGCTGTCCAAAGTGCTGAACATTATTCCCAAAATAGGTATGGAATCTTAGATATCTCCTTCAAAGTGCTGTCTAAAAGCTGAGTGGATTCACTGTTCCATTGACCTGGAAACCACTAGCTGCCTCTGAAAGAATGACCTGGGAAACCCTTTGCAACTTGGTCTTTCTGTGGCTATTGACCTGGAAGTACTTCATCAGCCATACCTGGCAACTTTTCACAACAGCAAAGAACTCCCGAAAACATTGTCCCTAAAAGATTTGTTCACCTTCTCATGTGTTTACCTTTTGCATATATCACTGCAGACATTTCTTCTTCTCTAGTTCTTTAGCTCTTGTTTTCTAGCATGTGGTCATTCTACATTTACCACCCCCTGATTTCAAAGCATCAAGGAAGGTGGCTTTCTCACATTTTATTTTCTGTAAAAAGAAAAATTAATGAAACATTACTCCTCTATTTCTATTTTGTCTTAGCAAGTTTACCTAAGGTTAGGTAACATGATGGGCAGTGGGCTGATGTTGGTAAACACAATTATTCTTATCATTTAGCAAGGAATTTCCAAACCAGCCTGATTGATATATAATATTCAATTGCTATATAACAATATACTGCTTTCTACTTTTAAAAGACTCAAAGTGGTTTACAGTATGTTATAAAATAACAGAGCATTATAAGCACATAACAGTTTTAAATTACAGGATTCTGTAGAACTAGGCTTGAAGCAACTTAAACAGGTAAATAATTGGGAAAAGCCAGGATATAGCAAGTGAGTGTTTAATACATGTCAAAAGTACACAATTGTTGGTGTTTGACACATTGGAGGGCTGGGCTGTGTCACATGAAATGAAGTTTGGAGTTATCTGTTTCATGCGAATTCCCTGGTTATATGACAGTAGTGATGTACCTTTATTAGGACCAAAAGGAACAACCCAAAGCAAGGCATCATAACTCTTCTGTCTAGTTGTTACACAAATCAAAAACAAAAATGTCACTAGTGTGGCAGCCTGTTACTTTGATCAGTTTTTATGACTAGCTTTCATACAGTTACCCATACTACATTGTCAGCCACAGGCCCTCATCAAAATAATTGTGATAAAAGAATCCTACCTTTTAAATTCCAAAATGCCACTCAAGGCATATAACAACAATAAAGTTCTGATACAGAAAATACAGTTGAAATATAAAAACATATTTAAAATACAGTTTAAAATACACACAATAAAAAAGTACTCTTCAGAACTCTTTTCAGAACTTGTAGGAGTTTTGCCACCTTCGTATGAAGCTAAATAAAGTTTTTAGTAAAAATATGGTCTATGAAGCTAAATCACAATGCCAGATTTAGGTTGCCAACCTAAAGTGTTTAATTTAATGTCATATATCATTTTTCTTACCCTGTTTCTTGATCAGAATGTTGAGGCTATGTAAGTGTAAATGAAAACAAAATTAAAAATGAAGCAAAGAATGTTTTAATAAAAAAGCATATGAGCAGAACGGTTTCATCAAACCCAAAACTCACTACCGGTAAAACATCACATTATATCTATAAAGGGTTTCCTTTACAGCTGTATTTTTGCTACACACCAATTAAAATTTGCTAGAGTACATTTCAAACCAGAAACCTGTCCAGTTTGAATCTTACCCCATTCCCAAACAGGCTGTAATCCTACATTTTCAGTGTGGAGTTAATTTATGCCTAACTTATAAGGATGTTGTAAGTATTTATTAAATGATACTCCATGTGAAAAGTCTGGAACACCTGAGATTATAATTTCTTGCTATATTATTGTTATATCAGTATATTTCAAGGAGAACAAATATATTCCAGGGAGGAAATAGCTTCCACTTGCCTAATGTAGATTTCCATATTTAGACTCCCTCTGGCCCACAAGTATGTCCTCAGGCATGAAACAAGAATGCATGATGGATCATTGCTATGTACATTAATATAATAGCACAGCTGAATTATGTAAATGATAGCATATTGTTCAAGCATTGCTCAGAAATGAGCACTTAAGAATCTTGCCATCCATCCAAGTGTGATTTTCAGGGGTATTTAAAAACAAAACTAAATCAAACAATACAGGCCTTACAAACATGAGTTTACATTCTGATGACCTCTTTCCTCACCATTCCATCTTGTGATGTAGGGCCTTTTCTCATGATGATCTCAACTCATGACAGCTTTAGGAAGAAGCCACTAGTTGTGCTGGCTTGCAGGCAAATATTTTGAGCCTGTGTTGAGAAAGTCATTTCAGACTGCCAGCACTCACAGTGGATTTAGCCTAGATTTGGGTTTGGCCTACTGCCGCTACCAGATTTGGCATCCCAAATCCAAATCCTGCACATTCCAGTTGCATGCCAATGAATGTCATGACTGCCTTTCCCTTGGACTGATACTGCTGAGAGCAGCAGCAGAAGGAGGTGTGTGTCTATTTGTGTTTTCCCCCAATAACTTAACACCTTGTACAGATATTTGTAGCTACTCATGTTAGCCAATCCCTCCCTCTCAGCAGAAAGAGAGAGGGAAGTAGGGAAGTAGATGTAAAGGTGTGGAGACACAAAACATGTTAGATGTTGTTGCATACCTTCAAATTGATTTTGACTTATGGTAACCATATTATGGAGTTTTATTGGGACGATTGCTATATTGCTATGATAATTGGGGTGGGGGTCAGCAAGAGCCATCTCCAGAAACTTGAAGACCAGGAGAGCAGCTTTATCTCCCAATGGAGATGGCTTTCACTGTTTTCTTGTTCTGCTGCTACATCTCACTCAAAAAGTGAATATAATGGACTTTTATACCAGTCACCAATGGGATCCCAGACCATGTCTGCTGAATATTGCAATATATTGTTTGTGACTCCATACATTAGGGTATATGGGCTAAGTACTATCCAGAGGCATGTTGTCCAATGCCTGTATGTTCAGCTGCAATCAAAATGACCCCACATATATTTCAAAAGATCCCCAACTGATGCTTACTAGCTTAGGGAGAAGGAGAGAGAAAGATAAGAAGGAGGCAGCAGTGCAATCCACAAGGGTCCATAACCAATGAGTTCCCTGGAGTGTATGGACTAGCCCAAGGTAATGTAAGAGATAACCTCTAATTAAAAAGGAAAGAGATGTAGGAAGACTGGGATGCAAGTAGTAGGGACGGTTTAGTGAAAGATTGCTATTGCTAAAGGAAAGTGGTTTTGGATTTTGTTCAGTATTTCATGGCAAGTGCTAGAAGCCATTGTTGTTCAGCTGTTCTAAAGAACAGAAAAGAGTCTTAAAAGTATATGATTTTTTTTAAAAAAAAAATATGGCACTTGAACATAGCAATATTAGCCTATTATTCTAGCATCTATAATAATCAGAGAGGGTTTTTTGAAATTTCTCTATTAAAAAATAGCCCCTCTTTAAAAAAAAAAAAAAACTCATCCTGTAGTGAAGCGTACTTAGAAATTCTTGTCCACGAAAAACATAGTGTGTAAGTCTACCTAGATTTTGTGTAAATCTAGGTAGATATGCATAATGTGTAAGTCTATCTAGATATGCATCATTTCTTGCTGAAGTTTGTCAGTTCCATCATACCGACCAACCTTTCTTTCTTTCTTTTAATATCAACTCTATTTCAGATGGAAGCTTGAGAGTATGGATGTTATGGGAGGTGTCAAAGGCATTCCAGGGCTATTTGCAGCCTCTCATCAACCAGATGTGCTTTGGGGGTGGGGGTACTAGTATCAAATTTCAGACCTTGGATTTGAAACTGCTTAAAATAACAAAGGAAATACAGTATCGTGCAGCTGAAGTTCTCTGAAGATAACTTCAGCTTTCACTGAATGTCTGACAACTGACAGAAAACTCCAAACAACTTTCTAGGAGCAATTTTGCTCATGTAGTATATTTCAGAAGTTGCTGATAGGGAACTAAATCTTTCACTAAAGTTAATGGAAATTTTTCCTGACTAAGGGATTCAGCACTGAATTCTTAGAGTCATACTTCCTTCTGTCTTCACAATTAGTTGCCATGCATGTGGTCAGTGAGGCAATGATTCTGCTCTTATGGGATTTAGCAGCAAATTTCTTAACTTACTCCATCCATTTTTGAATTCATATTGGTATTAGCTTTGATAACTGAGTTCACTTATTTTGAATTGTTCAAATGGAGATTTCTGAAGAACTTGCAGTTCCATTAGCAACACATTTGAGATTGTATACTGATGGTCTCCAGATGTTTTGGACTACAAGTTCCATCCTCATCCTTGTCACCTGTTGGTCATACTGGCTGGTGCTAATGGAAGTTGTAGTTCAAGAGCTCCAGAAAGCTGGGAAAGACAGAGCTATATTGTTTTGTGGGGTTAGAAGGCATTTTAAAAATCATCTACTGTAGTTAAAATAACTCTCAGAATTTACACCACTGAAGGCAGTTCAGTAAGGTTTTGTGCTTGCCACAGTACTTCAGAAATTATCCATAGATAATAGAAAGAATTTAAAAACAAATAAACCTATGGGAATGAGTGTTTCTTTCTCTCTTACTAAGGGAAGACCTAAGCACTCTGTCTTTCCTTACTCCCTCTATGTGGAAGTCACCATATTGTCCACTCACTTAGTATAGACATTCCACTCATATTCTTCCTGACATGGAAGTACTATTGCTAGTATTCTTTAGCTCCAAAATAGTCTTCAGATAGTTGTTGTTATACAAAGGAGGCCACTTCATCACAAAACTGAGTGAAAGCACAAGACCATTCACTACTCCAAAACAGTTATGTGACTTTAGACTAACTGAATTGTACCACAGTGCATTGGTTTGTGTTTTGCCTTCAATTAAGAAGTACACACTGCACTGATGGATGGTTTAGGTCATAAAGTTTTGGTGGCATGTCTATGGCTTTTTAGATTTTTTTTTAAAAAAATGCTGGTTGTTCACATGGGCTGTTCCATGTAAATCAATTCCATGAGTCTTTCTCCCATCAAACTGATGATCAGACAAGTTCTTTACTTCCTCTGAAAGGGCTGTACATATTTAGCCATGGCTGTTCTGTGTCTATTCTGTTGAAATGGAACCAGTGGCTATGAAGATACAAAGAAAGATCTGTTGTTTCCAGTTAATTGTAAGAATTAGAGATGCCCACAGAAATATTCTGGTTATATGAATTATTCCCAGCCTAGCAAATGACACGAACTGTAAAATCTTAATTTTAGTCATAATATTAAATTAAATGTAGGTGCAGTTACCCTATGATTTTGGGATCTTAGGGTTATTCAGAAACTCGTGGAAGATGATGATGTTGTTTAATAATTTTATTGATGCAAGCCATGGAGAAACCCCTAAAATCACAAGCTACATGATGGAATAGAACTGACAAAACTGAATCATTAAGTAACCGTAACCTCGTTTATGGTCAGATGTCCTTAATTCAATAAAGGACAAACAAGAGACACACGATATACGTGAGAGGGTCAGTAGAACTTTACATAAATAGGATATTCATCTAAGTTTGCTGCAGGCATCAGCTGCTCCCTGAAACTGCCTGTTTTTCACTGACACATTATTTTTCCTTTGTTTGTTACTTTAAAAACATTTTTAAAATCTTATGAGAATGTCACTCCAAAAACCCAATTTAAGGGATTTCCATAGCATCCTTCTCTCACTCCCTTTCCCCAACAGTTGCATAATTATTGGTTAGCTGTTTCAGGAAATCTAGAAAACTCTTCTCAGTAAAGAAGACCTCATGTAAGGAAATGTGATCTTCCTAGCACTTCTTTCTTACCAAGCTTACATGCCTACTGTGTCTGTGGGGGCAAGAATGGGCACTGTAGCTGAAAGAGTTTTATGGGCACTCCCTTGGTTAATACTAATGATGAAGAAAGTACTCATCTCTTTGCCATTAACCTTTTAAAAACATGTTAATTTTTTTTTTAAAAAAAACTTATTTAAAAGTTGAGTGCTACCTTGATGTATTAGAAACCCCTCATGAAATCTATTAAAGCAACAACAACAAAACAAATGTGACATACTCCAGGAAGGAATCCCATTCTGCCACAGCAATGGTGTACCATTTTGCAAGCTTCTTCTTTTGTTAATTAGGTATTGTATGTTCTCCTTTCAAGCACAGAAATACACACCTGCTGCATTTAAAGAAGAAAAGTGCTATTGTCTCTTGGAACAAGGAAAATGTAGGAAATAGTCTTTATGCCACTGGCATATCCCTAAGCTTTCCCCTCAAATTGTCAACTTTCTTTAAAAAAAAAAAAGTTCTCTAATAATGTCCTATAAATATGGAATCTTCTTTACCTGGAATTCTGAAATCCAAATATTCCAATAACCAAAGCTTTTTTTTATGGGTAGCTGATATTGTGAC